>JAQGAG010000052.1:0-31024 GCA_034696835.1 Lepidocyrtus lignorum
TGAAGAGCTTCACTTGTCATGCGGAATCAGACAATGCATCACTCTTGAGATGGGTGAAGTGAAGAATGAAGAAAAAATGGCGAAAACGTTTTCAAGTTAACTCTCATTATTTTCTACAACAAAGTTAAAGTTATAAATGCGTAGTCAATTTTGGTATTGGTATAATATGTATATGATAACCTGAAACTGTCAGTTTTTAGAGGATATTTTTTGAAGAAGGACAATAAATGGAAGGCTTTATTAAAAACTATTACAGAGCAATTATGTCAATCCATTCATCTTAAGAAGAGAGTGTTGGGCCTAAAGGCAAAATTATCGTCCAGCTCGAGTTACTCCCCAGTCGGATCTTAATCTCTGGCAAAATTTATGGATGGTGGGCAGTAAACTAGGAATGCGAAATTGGAATTGTTGACTAGTTCAAGTTACAAATGTTCCAGGAACAATACAATGCGGCAGTTAAAAGAACACAATTAGATCTTGAACAATTTTTTACTGAAGTTAATTTGAGCCTCTGCCAATATCCATCCACTGATCACTGCTTAAAAAACTAGTTATGAGCCGTGTAGGCGAGTGTTATCCAAACAGAAGTCGATAATAAATTAACCCGCCTCCGCACACAAGTAATCTGGTATGTATAGGTAGTTTAGAGTAGTTCTTTGTATAGACATTTAATTTAATTAGTCGGGGCAATTTTAACGGACATAATGAGCCCATTTTTTGTTTCGTAATTATCCCGGTATTTTGAAACCTCTCTAAACTGGTTCGAAGATATTCGGGGAAGAGGAACAATGTTCGTACGAAAAACCCTCTTCTTTAAATCTTCCATATAAGTTCAAGGGCATGTATATGGCTTCATTATTTAGCCATTTTTTCCTATTTTTCAGCTAATATAAGTTTGCTTATCAAAATGTTGTAGCAAATTAGGGTCTGATTCTATGAGTAGTCCCGCTCCCACAAAATGTGGTCTTCATTCTTGCAAAGTTTCATTTGATTTTTCTGGCTTCCTCAATATATGTATTTCTAGCTTGTTGAAACATTGTCAATTTTTGGTTCTAGAATCATGAGAAACGAAAAACGAAAATTCTCTGCTAGTTCGAGTCGTGTCATGATATGCACCTAAAAAAGGTTGACCTTTCAACATTCAACTCACACGCGCTGGGTGTCAGATTAGTTGTAGCGTGCTATATTATATCCCGCATATTATACAAATTTGACAAGTTAGGTAGCATCAAATCCAATCTGCTTCTCCGATAAAAATTAGCTAGTTTTTTTTTCAACTTCAGCCAGTCGGTTGAGCCCCTATTCTACAGCAGTACAGCTCCCAATTTAAAAGTGACGACAGGGCTAATGGTCGGGGTGGGAGTGTGACTACAAGAAAATTAGGTAATAATGGTATAGTAGCACATAATGGGATGACCAAAAGTGATAAGTTTTCTATACGCGTTTATTGAATCGTGACAGGTCGAAAATTGCAATCTAAAATCTAAATGAACGCCAGCGAATATCTTTGCTGCTGCTGATGATGATGAGGATAATATCTAGGTACATACAAAAATGGCTAAAATCCAATATGGAAAGTATCAGATTCAGATATGATGCAAGATGATGCGAAACTAGTAATTAAAAAGCTTATTTAATTTTTTAATAAATGAAATATTTATGTGGATGGAGGTCCAATAATAAAAATCGCTTCACTAGATTCTTGTTTACTTGTCCTCTGGCGACGCCCAGGATATTGAGGACAGGCACACAGAAAATATTTATTTTTGCTACAATGTCCATAGAAGTACATTCATTTACATCATTTTATTGATGAGCCCTATCTATTTATATTTTTTTATGGGAAAGGCATCATGAATCATCATCAGTCATTTTGCCTACTCGTTGTATGAATAATTAATCATTAAAATTATATTTTTTTATTTATGTCCTGTTTATTTTTGGAATTGCTGATAAATTTTCATGTTCGTTAGCCCAAGACTCATTTTTGGTAAAAGGGCATCATTATAATTATAAACATTTCATTTTACCCATTTACCCCTCTGATGAATGCTCAAATCCTAATCAGATAAAATTGAAAGGGTCCTAGATAAGGACTGTGATAATTATTTTGGATGAGTCTTGTAAAAAAATATTAACATGAGTTTGCATGAGTCTGCGCAATTTTTTTGGGGAATTGATTGGGTAATTTATTAAGTTTTTGTGTGTTCTGTGACCGTATACCATTCTGATATGACATGATTTGAAGGATACTTGCCTGAAGATCATTTTTTAAATACTTTTTAATTGACCTGCTGTTATGTTAGTTATGTTGGGGCTTGTCAACTTGTCAATCTGGTCAAAGCGGTTAAAAAATCTAATTTGCATATGTTATTGCACGTAATTTTTTATTAGCTAGTCAATAAACCATTTTTATTACAAGGCTTACAATAAAAATTTGACACCCTGTACAAGGATTACAATCTCGAAATCAGTAGCCGTATCCCATATCCCATCCAGTGGTAAAATAATAATAAAAAATGTAAGCATTTCAAACAATGCTACATCCTTCCGGTTTTTTATGGCCGGTTTTTTAAGCAAGGTTGGACAGTGAACACTGGACATATTGGTCCATATCTTCCAATACCCCAGTCCGAATTGTATTATGGCTTTAGTTTTTTGGTAATAAAATTCATTCAATTATATAAGCTGCATATTTTAACAATATATTTGAAATACCTAAACCTGCCTCCAACAATCACGCAACGTTTTCAAAAATAACACAAAAACAAAATGTACTCTTATCATTATTGTTTAACTCTCCCAATCTTTCACATCATCTCTCACCTCATCTCACCTTCATTTCGCGTAATTGCTCCTTGCCCTGCTGCGTTAATTAATAACAGAAATTAGTCGACAAACAAAAACCGGCCGAGCACACTTGAATGAAGATGCATCCACTTGTGAATGTGTGGATTTTTTGCTTTCATTTTTCTCTTTTGAATGAGAGATCATCACTTCATATTTTACCACTTTACTATTGTTATGAAATGTTTTGGCTGCAGCTCAACTAGTTATTCAATTGCACTTATATTGTAAAAATCGAGCAGTGAACCTCGTTTTCAATTTCTTTTTTATGTAATATCCAAAAATTCAAAATCATAATTACAAGCGAGATTTGATCTCTTTTTAAGATCTCGCCCTATATTTTTATATCGCTTCTTCTGATAATATGGCTTTACTTACGATTAAAGCAACGGTATTTCCCACTAATTGCTTGCTTTTGTGCAATATGATTATGATTATCTATTGAGGCTGCATTGTTTAAAAATAATCAACTTTAGGTAAATTCACTTCTCTTCTCAAAATTCCTCTGCCCTTTTCATGTCTAGGAAAATTATCCTAATAAAAAACCGGCCAATGAAATTAGCCAAGCATACACTGACATTTCATTATCACTGGTCTATTGTTATCCATTCTTATTTATAACTCATCAAAACATTATCGCCAAATCATAGACATTATTACGTCAGCTCAGATATAATAATCGTCATTCATTAATCCATTTTCAGTCTTATATAATAGGAAGCGAGAGATGAATAGGAGAAGAGATTTCTACAATCTGTTTAAAACAACTTCACATTTTTTCTTGACTTCTCCTCGCACCTGATCCTAATCATTTGTGATGTATTTTTATGAGCAATTCATTCATCCTTTGACTAAAAATAAAAAATAATGCATTTTTTTTCTATATAAAAAATCTGCAAAGAGAAAAACCTGTACCAGCAACAGTGTGCCATTATCACAACGTAATTATACACGTTAATGACGTATAAGGTAATAATAGCCAGTGTCCCATAAAGCTGTTATATAACATGGTTAATATTTTACGGCAACAGCTCCCCAACCGTGGATTATCTTTTAATGATCTTTAACAACGTTGGACTAAAAAAATGATAAAGAGGATGGCTGTTCTAATAAGAAAGTTGACCTCCACCAGTCACACTCTCCATATCACAAGGAGTCATCATTATCATCATCGTAGACACTTGATTACGTACACAGTATTTAGTTAAGTAATAAAGTGATTTTTTTTTATTGGGGATCTCCAAGAATATAAATCGTTGATAAAAACCAAAGACTTTGAATACTATTATTACCTCTATGGATAAAACTGACTTGAGTCATGGCGTTGTTGGGGTTCGTATGAAAAAGGAAACGAAAAAAGGTGAAGAGCAAAAACAGTTGCGTAGCTTGGCTATCAGGTTCATTATCATGCCATGATAAGGCTAAGAAGAGAATGCAAGTGAATGTATCAGGTTGCGTTTTGAGTCCTCCTGATTTGCATCTTGTGCAATGACTATGGCTTCTATTATTATGGGCCATCACTTCATTACAGAGATGATAAAATTGATTCTTCTAAAAATTAAAAATACTAAAATGGACTTTTACTTTTTGAGATGATCATGATCATCATGACGAGGTTGGTGTAGGTACCTGACTTCGAGCTTGAGGTAGGGAGGTATAGGTAGGTGGGTTCCTTGATCGAGTATTTGCATAATTGAAACTGAAACCTCTTTGTTTTTTTTCGACTTACCATTACCATTTCACTATTCTTTAGTGGAGAGAGTGGGTGGATGATTTGACGAGTTGAGTAACCCTGTCGAATAAAAAGGGTTTAAAGGAGTTTTTTATGTTGATTTTTTTCCTCTGTAAAAACTGACATTGAAAGTGGCTAAATTGGGATATTATAATGGGAGATTAAGAGGATTCGCGACAAAGATAAAAATTGTGGATGGGTCGATGGCTTAACTAGAGCAAGTTAAGATAGTGACGCTTTGAATACAAATAACCAGATTGTTATCTTGAGGGAAGATAAGGCAATATTAAAATGAAACTGCGGTCATTATTGTATTATCATGGCTTGAGGTGGGGAAGGTGAGACAAATGCGAATAAGCCATATCCCTGATCAAGTAGTTGCGATGGGATGGATTGGCTTATGCAAATCTTGAGTGTGAAAGTGTGCACAAATCTTTGCTCAAAAGTAAGGTTATGGATCATATCTTAAAATAAGAAACAATCAGTGTTTGAGATACACCCTTATAAACTATAACATCCATTTTTAATTTACATTTTCTCAAAATAAATAGCTCACTTGATGAAAAGGGGCTCTGTGAAGGCATCGAGCTGACGTTTATGTAGCGGCTTGTGATGATGACCGTTTTATTGGTCATTATTTTAACTTTTATAAAGTGAATTCTTTTATATCTTTATGTACCCCCTTGTCTTGTAAAAGCTGCTGCAGATTTTTTTATTCAGTCCACTCTGTGAGAATTTATAATGATGATGTTGAGGAATGATAATGACTCGGATGATAAACGATAATGGCAGCTTTGACATGCCAGTTGAGAGAGTGCGCTCTGTTATGATTTTGATTCGATTTTGATATCAAAGAAATTATGATGACCAACTCCCGACCTTCACCCCTAGGCTCCAATAGTAGACCATTTAATGTTTATTCACCTTGACTTAACCATAGGCATATGCTAATTGAGGAATAACTTTATTGCATGTAAAAACGAAAAGTGTTTTGAAAATTTTATTTCGAAAAATGGTATTTAGGAATGAAGGGCATAAAATACTAAATGTAAAGTGGTAATAAATGTGCAAGGAATTATTTTTTGCCAATAAAGGCATGTGCCAAAGCTAGTAGTGAAGTAATCCCACATTTCGAATCTATCTGGCAGCCCATCACCTAGTTCCCTAATGGAAGAAGCGTGTGTAACACAATTTGAAATCCAACTTATTAAATTAATATGCTACATGGGCATTTAAGCGCGTAATTGTGAGCAATTGAGAAGATATTTACCAGAAATTTTAATCGATCAAAAATTATAAAATCGATTTCAAGTTGGATGATGCTCCTAACAGCAATTAAATTAAATTATCATAAAACCAATTTGAACAAATTCACTCGCGTGGGGAATTCGAGATGATATATCTTATTGCCTCCTGCTCGCATAATTAACTACAAAAATTAGAGATAAGCTAATTTACGTCTTGCTCACAAGCTCATAATAATCAGTGGACAGTAATTATAATCAGTTAGGATGAGACTAATTTTATTTACACCCTTTCGCTTTTTTATTGCTACAAGGCTACTGGAAGTTGGTAGGGATGGGTTGAGCCCTTCTTGAGCGAAACAAATTATCCAACTGCTTCTGTTCTTCATGAGAAAACAAGTTTAAAATTATGTGAGGATTGATAAGGCAAACAAAACATTTCATATTCCCAACTCCCCCAGATGTATCACTGGTTATGTAATTTTAAATATAGAAGGAAATGGAGGGTTGACGAGGATGATGGGGCTTGACTACGGTGTGAAAAATTATGAAATGTTTAATCTTAATTTAATTACATTACCCTAGTATGTGAAATGATGATGATGATGATGATGATGATAAATGTCGGCACTTTAGCTGCGACAGTGTCACCTAGAAGGACCCGCTCATTCATAATGACATGGGCTGTTGAGTAACGGCACGCATAGGTAATGAGAAGTAAATATTGTAAATAGAAACGAAAAGTGAGTCTTTTGTTCGCACCGATAATAAGATGAGCCGATCGATGATGATGAACATGATGCAGTTGCCTTTTTGCCATCATAAAAACGATCCAATATTATATTGCAGATAGAGAGAAACAATTTAAGGGCCCAACTGCGCCATTACCATTACACATTGGCAATTTCCTTTCAATTCCTCAATTCATTTTTTAAATGAACTGCCTGCATGAAAATGAATGGGATGACGATGGTGGTGAGTAAAGTAATGGCTTGGTACATGATAACATCTTCTTATTTTTGCAAGGTAAATGTTTTTAAATAGAATCCCTATCCCCACACATATCTATTTATGTACATGTCACGCTACGCTTACACTGTGATTTACATATAATTAGCTGGGATTTGGGCTTTTTCAAGAAAAATATTGGATTACGCAAGAGGAAAATATATGTCATCGACATCATCAACGCTCCTAGCAATCATCATGTGTCATATTTAACAGCGGGTGGAGGGGGTGCAAGGATCGGTAATAATTTTTCATAGATGTGCTACGTGTGTGGCTCAAATATAGCTTGTTGTTGGGGTGGAGTGGGGAGGTAGTTTAAATGTTGATAGACGATCATGGTGTTAGGACATGCCTAGCACAACAAATTGAACTATTGACATGTATTAAATAGCTTTGAAAATATAATTATAATTGCAATTTAGCTTACGAATAGAAAGAGCTTCGGTATAATTTAAGCAGGGGATTCATATTGGATTGGATTTTGAAATGAATAAATTAATTGAATATTTTTTTATTGACCCAGTCATAAATATAAAAAAATCCGATATCCTCAAAATGGAAATTTTAGATGAATTTTTACATTGCAAAAAATACTTGAGATTTGATATTTTCTAGCAAAATCCCATGCTGGGTTAATGTGCGTCTTCTTTTTACAAGAATTACAATTATTTTTTATCAATATGATTTTCATAAATAATTTTGCAACATTCCCGTATGTATCGCGATAGGAGGTCGAATTTTTAAAAAGTCACTTGTTATTATTATTATTATTATTGCGTATCCTCCATAGTAAAGCAATTTGTACTAACAATTTGCGGTGGGTTTATGTGCCCCTTTTATAATAGCGCTATCAGAACTATATAATCGTTTCACTCTTGTAAAAATTCGTAAACAAGGCACAATCATAAAAAAAGTTCTGTCCCTTTACCAAGTACAAGGTACAAGTATGCAACTTTGGTTTTGGTCACTTTGGTTTGAATTATGTAACTTTTGGATTGCTACAACCGGCGAAATTTTTTTTGGAGGAATTTCAAATCAAAATATGGAATGCAGTTTTAGTACTAAAAAAGCTTATCATCCCATTGTCATCATCATCATCATCATCACGAAAGTGGAGAGGACTTTGCCTAGGATTAGCTAACCATTTTTGGCTTTCAGTTTCATGCGGGATTACGTTCCAATTTTCGTATTAAAAATGTGTGTTACGTTGATTCTGCCAACTCATCTCATCTCATGTGTGTACATTTGATTTTTGGATTGACTGATGTGGGAATAGATATGGATCTCATTCATACAAGCTCAATTGTTTTCGCTAAATCCCCAGCCATTACAACAATCATCATTCTAATCCCGTAATAACAATGACAATGGGGGAATTTATTGTTTCTCTTGATCATCAGCATCATCAGCAGCCATTTATATTTCCAACTAAAATAATATTTTATGAGTGCGCATTTCCTCAGTCCTTGGCCTACCTACTAATGCAATGCATATTAATTTTAATAATGATGCAGCAGTACCCATAAAACCGTAAAGATTTTTTTCTCTAGTACATATGCAGATTTCATATCATGTCAGTAGAAAAAAAATATTAGTAATATTGGCTATGAGAGCTACTACTAGCAAAGTGTGAAACTGAAATGAGTACAAAGCAATAAAGATAATATTCTCATATGTATGATATGGGCTTATCCACATCGAAAAAAAAATGCAATATAGATCTCTATTGCATTTTTTCTAATGGGCTTTAACAATGCGACTTTTTTCGGCAAAGTCATCATCAGATCAGCCATAATTATATCATAGTCATAGTCATGCTTCTGCTAAGCATATAATTTGACAATTTGACTTTTCGCAAGTATATTTGCAGCAATTACAATACCTTTTGTAATTTACACTAAAATTACAGAGGACAAATAGCGAATAAAAGTTAACCTAACTAGCAAAAACTGATTTGTCTCAGGTTGCCCTCCAAACATACCTCTCAGACAATTGATAAGCTTATGCATGTAAATGTAATGCATATTATTCTGACAAGAATAATTATATTTTATGTCGATTGACTTGACTAACATTTATTTTTATTACCTTCAAAAATTAAATCAATGCTGAACAGCTACTAAAAAAAACTTTCAATCAGTTCAATACACAATGCCATTATGCTTGTTCCTTGTTTGTGTTATTAATTAAGAAAAAAAAAGAAAGCAAAAGTAAAACTGTCCGGTATTGTGTTGTGTGTAGACTCAATAGCCAAGTATTAGCCTAGAACTGTGGGAGGTGGTATAAACAAAAATCACAAACAAATAAGAAACATGCACACGATCACGATATGAGAATTAAAAGTTTTTGACTACACTTGTTCTTGTCTAGCTGTTTGGATTGGGGGAAGGGGGAGTAAATGATTTTTTTTCTTATCAAGAGATAGTTTTCTATTGCATTTGCACATATTGTGCGTGTAATCGTAACAGCTTAGTAAAGTGTATCATTCATTTAAAGTGAACAAGTCGTTACCAAAAGGTTTGTTTATAATTTTCATGTTTATTTACGATTGGATAACAACACATTGTAAGCCGTGAGTGGAGTGCCACACGTGAATCGAAATTTTATAAATAAACAAAAATGAAAATATTTACAAACAAAGGCGAGTGCCGAGTGGCAATGCAATGGCAAAGTGAACATGTCTATTGCACATTTTTGGAATGAATGAGAAGTGTAGCTTTGCATAGCTATGCGAATATGCGATATACATATAGTTGCAGTTGATTCGATAGAAATCAAGCATAAAATGTTAATGGAATTTCAAAGTTTAGGGATTGCAAGGGAAGCTGTAGAAAAAATACAAAAAAAACTGACATCTTATTTCCGGTTCCAAGAAATCTGTGTACTTTCCATCTCATGAATATCAATATCCCATGTGGTCTAGTGGCTAGGATACTCGGCTCTCACCCGAGAGGCCCGGGTTCGATTCCCGGCATGGGAAAACTTTTGTCCTTTGTTCCACTTCATTTTGCAGAGATGATCTGTTGGAGTTTTTGTGTATGTAGGTGTGTACGTTTATATGCAAAATACGCATGCATAAGGAGTGTTTTAAGTCCTTCCATTTTGAAAGATCAGATTAAGCACAAAAAAGTGCCGCATTATTATTATTACATCTTCGCTGGCCCACTTTACTTTTCACCTGAAGAAGAATCTAATTCCTTACAAAATAATCCCCGTTTTAAACAGAAGCTCATCATACTGATCCCACTCCATATTATCACATCATCACATCATCCTACTGTTTAAAGCTGTTGACTGTTAAGTTAAGATAGCAATCTTTAAGAATGCAATTTCGCTCAAGTAAAAAAAAAATTTTTATCATGTAATGTTGTCGCTTCCTTTCATAGCATGTAACATGTAACATCTCTTACATTTCCCAGCCATCTTTGCAGTTTCATCATCACACAATTTTTCTTGTTATCTTCATCTACTACTTTTCTAATTAAGAACAGTTACATGCATTAACAGATTCACACAAGATTTCAACAAGATTGTTGTGGGGTGCATTTTGACTTTTTAAGTGACAAACATTTTCTTTCTTGACCATGCATGTATAGTGAAACCTTGTTGGTCGGCGGGCGTTGCGGTTCTTTTCTAGTACAAATTATGCACGATTAAGTAATCCCAATCTAAAATATCATCATATATTCTTTCTCGTAATAATATTTAAGTAGAGATTTTTGGCATTGTGTAAAACAGGGTGACTGCTGCTAGTCTGTACTCGTACTGGTTCTACTTTTAATATGCCACGCATTGAAAATTGAGCCTTCAAAAAACTAAAACGTTTAACAAGTCCTGAGTCCACTTTTCAGCTTAAACTTATTTTCAAATCTTCTTAACTTCTCGATCTCGAGGTCACTCTAACGCATTTTAGGATTTTAGTAGGAAATCCTTTTTTCTTCAAATATTTTTTTCTCAATGTCACAATTTTTTTATTCGCTGTTAGTTTTTTCTTTAAAAAAAATGCGCTGACTCGTTAAATAAAATTAAGATTGTGTTTTTTTTTGTTCAGGGGATTTCTATAAAATTGGGATTTTTCCTTAATTTGCAGCTTATTTAGCAAAAATATCTTATCAGAGTAATTTTTACCTTCTTTCCGCTAAATAAAATCCATTCATATTAATAAAAAGAGGTTGATATAAAAGTAGAAAGCCAAGCGAGCGATTAGAGGCTTTACTTAATATTTTTCGTGTAATTTGATGCGCGAAGTGTCATAAAAATCGTATCTTCCAACTCTTCCTATTTTGTAAAGGGAATGATTTAATTTATCGCTTTCGATTGCACATTTCACCACTCCACTGCTGCCATAATATCCTCATTACTAAACTCTTGTTACGTATGTTTTTATTTTTTCTCATTGTGGCGAGCATGATGATGAGGGTGAGGGATGACGTGTTGATGAGGTTGTTTTTTAAAGGGCAATGCCGTCACCATATCCTCGAACATAAAATTTTTGCCTCGGTAAAAATGCCTCAGAACACACATCGCTTATTGCAGATTTCAAATTGTAATGTGGTGCAATATTGCAATTCTTCAGATAGTTTCAAGTGACCAAATCAAAAAATTTCTGAAGCCCACAATTTTTCATTCAAACAATGGCAAGATGGTACCTAAGCATAATCAACGAGTCAGTTTGTCAGCAAATGCGAGAGAGAAAAATGTAGCTTGTTGAAGAAACGCTGACGAGACGATGAAAGCTGAATGGATGAGAAGAGTTGAAGACGAGTTCATTTAATCACCATAAATCACCGCATTATATATCACTACTTTCAAAAGGTTAAATAGTTAAATGGTCTAAAAGCAAACTGAGTTACTGTGGCAGGGCAGCGTGACCATAATAAGTCAAATTCACGACTTCACAAAAGGGCATGTACCTACTTACGAGGGATGATTAAAAAATACATTACACAGAAGGGCCTCATAATGATGATGATTATGATATGATTTTCTATTTTTTCCTTATCACAGATCCCAACAAAATTATCTTATTCAATAAGCCCCAGCCAGCAGTACGGAGCGAGTCCGCGTGGGGAAAAGCGTCATCAGAAGAAAATTATGAAAAATTACTTTCAAAATTAGTGGGAATGTGAAGGAACCAAAACTGTCAAATAAGTTGTGTAACGGACAAATTAAACTGGTTTTGAGTTTTTTGATTTTGTCAAATAAAATCACAAAAATATCACATTAAGACAGTGGCGGTGGCAGTTTTTGTTGTTGGAGGAGGGAAGCTAAATAAGGAAGTTGGAGGGAGTGCTGATTGAGTTGTGTGGAAAGTATAGCGAATTTCCAGTTAATTAGGAAGTTAGAATGAGGCTGTTCAGCCGTCGGAAGGAGATTAATTTTGAGGACCCACGCCTAGTGGGGATGGCCCCCTTGAAGACGATTGATGAGCAGCGGAGCTTTCATAATAGTTTGAGTCTGACTGAAAAGGAGTTGGGTGGGGGGTTTGAGGAGGATGATGATGGCGGTCCTACTAGCCTGATTGTTGCCACCTCCGCATCAATCCCTTTACGCTCATCGAATTCCCCATTGTCCCTACCGGTTTCGACATTTCTACGAGTGAAAAGAAGTCATAGCTTTGTCACATCGAGGCCCAAGCCGAACTCCCCCACAAATAACAATATGGATGATGTTACCCTTTTCCTGGAGCGACATCATTGTCAAAAGGAGAAGGAAGCTTTGAAGCAGTACCCTCGATTAGCTTCATGGAGTAGGAGGGTGAGTGACACGTGGGACTCTATTCGACGAGCGGAGTCCAGTGATACCCTTCCATCGGTCCCATCTAATGCTGGACGTAGGAAAACTCTACACTTCAGTCCTGACCATTCAACATCCGGTTCGAAGTTTGCTGATAAGGTGCTTGCTGCCAGGGAAAAGTTTAATACTTTACGGACCTCAGCTTCCATCACGAAGCTGGCCATGGGGCAACCTGCAAAGGAGCCGGGAAAGGGGAAGAAAGTTGGCAGAGTTCAGTCTCTTCGGCTACTCCTCTCCAAGTCACAGAACCGGTTTACAGGAAAGAACAAGGAGGATGGGGATAAGTCTTCCGGTAACAAAGTTGACAAAGGGACTACTACAGAGGATCTTGATGCTTCAACACCAATCTACTCCCCTGTAAGATTTTACACCGGGGAGGAACAATATCTAGATGATGAGCTGTTGCTTAATAGCATTCCAAGCAGGAGGAGCTACTACCATCCGACTTCCTCCTCGTCCATAAGTCATATTCCAGCATGGTTCGAGTCAGACTTGGAGTATGAAGGGGGGCCTTACGGGACCATTGATAGACGTCGGTGTTCCTTTGCCTCATCCTGCGATTTCGGTTCCTTGTCTTCCGATGCGTTTAGAATGAAAGCCACAAGTTGTGATAACTTGTCCAGTTTGCCAAGCTTTAATAGAAGACATACTCTTGATGGGCGACATTTTTCAATTGCTGAAGTTGGAGGTGGGTGTAGCCTACATGGGAGTATGCACAAGGCCACTTCTACTGACACCATGAGCCCCATTTCCCCTTCCCACAATCAATCTTCATCAACATCAATGTCCAAGCGTTCTTCATTCCCATATGCTTATATAAGGTCGAAGCTGACAGCTTTACCGGAAGAACCTGGACATGGCGGCCCACCATCATCACTGTCCATTCAAAGGGCTAAACCAATAGAAATAACTAGAGATGGAGATCAGCGAAAGTCATTTTCACATCGCAATATTCTCCATAATAGCATGGGTGATTTGCATAGTAGTCCCTCGTCATTCAAGCGACTCCCAAGAAGAGCAACGGTGGAAAGGACAGAGGAAGAAGAAGAGGAGTCAATGCTTATGATGATGTCAATGCCGTATATTATGCGACCTCCTTCAGTGAATTCCCCCCGTGGTCCTTCTTACCCCCATCGCCGTCCTAATAGCATTGCCTGTCCCCCAGGTCAAAGAATGTTCGATCCACTCAGCCAGATCAGAATAGATTTGCTTCATAATGACCACTCTGAGTGGGATATTGATACGTATGGAGGTTCAATGGTTGATAGTCAGGGTCCCCACTATGGGAGGGAGTGGGGGAATCCCTCTCGCTACAATTACAACCACAGCACCCCTCGTAGAAGTTTCTCTATTGGAGAAATCAGTCGAGGGAAAGATAGCAGAGGAAGTGTGATGGGGAGTAGCACTGAGGTGAGTAGCAGTGGGTATGACAGTGACTCCACCAGAGCTACAACCGGAAATGACTCACCAAGAATCCGAGCGGCGGGCTCCGTATCAGTGACGAAAGTTCCTCAGGAGGAACTCAACGAAGAACGTGAGCCGTCTACTAAATCCACTTCGTCTTCGTCATCCTCCCCATCCCCTACCTCACGGATGGTTGGGCGCTCATTACCATTCGTTTTTGATACGGACTCCACACTTTCATCCGTGGTGGATTCGGCGGACTCTTCCACCTGCTGCGATCGGCCATCACCGAGCAGTAGCTCATCTCCTTCGTCATGTTACGGTCCACTGGCCTATGTTACGCTGACGAGGATGAAGAAAGCGGAAGGAGGCATCAATGACTTTAATGAGAGACGCCATAGTAGCGGAACTAAGCCATCACACATGGGCATTGGCTCAGTAAGGAGTAGCACCTTGCCAAGAAGTCAAAGTATTTCGTGTATTGACGTTGGTGGGACTAGACCTGGCTTTCAGAGAAAGAGGAGGAAGGGGAGCGTGGATGTGGATTCCAGGAGAAATGTGGTCAACGTAAGGACAAGCGATGAGGATGAAGATGAGTTGCAGATATTGATGGGGAAAAGGGGAACGATAAGCAGTGGAGCAACAACCCAAGTCACAGTTCCGCAAGGAGTTATCCCAAGAGCTGCTTCCGTAATTCCATCCTTCCGGGTGAGGAGCAAGATTGGGGATGGGGATAGGACTAGGACACAGTCTTTGTGTTTGTCCATCTTTTCTATCAAGTTTGAAAAGGGTCCGACAAAAAAGAGCTTGGGCTTTTCGGTGGTGGGGGGAAAGGACTCGCCCAAGGGGAGTATGGGCATTTTCATTAAGAGGATTTTTCCCTATGGACAGGCCAGTGAGGAAGGGAACTTGAGTGAAGGTTTGGGATTTGCTGAAGAATAAATATGAATATCATAAATAGCTCAATATGTTTTTATTTCTTCGTTATATTATGCGTTTTTACATTAAATGATTTTTTGAATTTTGAAGGTGACGAGATTTTATCCGTGAATGGGCAATCTCTTTCCAACGTCACACATGCTGAAGCTCTCAATATCTTCAAGGGGATCAAATCTGGAGACGTTACCCTACAAGTTGCACGACGGGAGAAAGTTGAGAATTCAGAAGAAGCTTGAAAAGGGCTCAAAAGATTACCTTTGTATGGAAATGGAGCATATTTTATAAATTTATTTACATCGTTCTATAAATATACTTTTGACGTTGTGTAAAATAATGAATTTTTATATTTTCACATTTATATGAACAGAGAACTACCGTCAAGGATAATGAGGAGAAAACAAACCAGCAAAACAAAGGGTCTGGATAGGATCTCTATGTTAAATCTAGTCGTTTTATATTTACTTTACCTAATACAAAAACTACAATAGAAAGAGTTATAGAATAGTTTTGTTCATTATTTTAAACCAATAAAAATGATTTTAGATGTGAATTAAAATGTTGCACAGAATATTATGATGAAATATTGTCTAATAGATATAATAACAATGTTACAATTATAAAGTAGTAGATATCATAGTTTTTTACATGCTCTTGATTATACTGACACCGTGAATATTGCACTTACATTTCTTTTTGAAACTACGATATACTTATAAGATTGACAATTGTCAAATACCTATATTCAATATATTATATGTATTCTAATAGTTGCAGGTAACATCATTTTAAAATGAGTTGGGTTAGATAAACAATGTAAATTAATCCTTTAAAGTAAGAAAATGATTTAGAGTAAACTTTATGACTTTCTTTCTGTCTAATTGGGGAAAGTACATGCCTTTTAGCATTCATCTATGAATAATTATTGCTGTATGTATTTATATGGAGTAGTTTTTTTTTAAACGTTATGATGCAAGTACATTTATGATGAAATCAACAAAATAGTTCTAATATGGCTACCATTATTATATGATTTAACTATTTATTGAATAAAAACAACAGAAATATATACATATATATAAATAACTTATCCCTCTTGGTCCCTCCTTATGAAAATTCTTTGGTTTTATTGAAAATCAGTTTTTGTTCACTTGTTCGCTCATTTATTGGGTCAATTCAGATGAGCCCAACAACTCAATTGTAACAATGTCACATGATTAGGACAATTAGACAGTAATGGCAGAATATTATTCTTAAATCTATTGTCATATAAGTGGCAATCGTTTGGAGTACTAAAGATTGAATTGTTTATAGCACTCTCTTAAATGTGCTTGTGTAATTGATTCAGGGAAAATACGTATTTAAGGAGAATGGGAATGTTTATTTTGGGGGGAGAATATAAGACATGTAGGTACTCATTTGTTTTGGTTACCTTCCTTCTCATTATTTCTACGGATATGAAGTGATGACCATTAAGTAGGAGGAAGCAGGCGTTGTTGACGCGAAAGATTTTTTCGACGCTTTGTCATGGCCCCTCCGCAGTCTTCTCTCATCACTCAAGGGTTTGCTGAATGTCACGGTAGGCATTGTTGGGACATTTTAGGTTATAACAATGATTGAATTGACCATGCAATGACAATTTTCCTAAAATGGTATAATAGTTGATGAGGATGACAACAATGTTGCAGCAAATTGCTTATAGACGAGAATGCACTGCATTCCAATATGTATGTGCTCCACAGGCTATGTATTTGTTAACGATAACGAGTACTTGCATAGACATATTTTTTTGGAAGTTTTGGAGAGGAGAAAAATATCCCATGAATGAGCTAACGTTTTCTTTGACGCTTTTAATTGGTGAGTTTTTATGTTTGAAGAATCAGGAGGGTTTTAATATTGTCACTGCTTGATAAGAATTGTGTGAAGTCATATTAAGTATACTATACAGATACTACATAACCACGACATTTCCATGAATGACAAAGGCCGGATCGCACGTCACGAAGTTTGTATTAACTTTCAGAGTGACATTGAAAGTTCCTTTGGAGAACCAACTTACAAATAAATATTCATCCCTTGCGATTTTACTTTCGTATAATTTGTCACTTAACAAAAGCCAAATGTTGAATTAATATTTTTTAAATCATCAACTTATACTATAATCCTATATTATGAGATAATAGCCCTCAACAAGCACCTGCCTAATCAAGTTATTTTTCTACTTCACTCACAGTGACAATTGACATTGGGCTGTATAATTTTCCCCATGAAATGAAATAAGCTTAAAAATTTAAAATGCATCTCTTGTCACCTGTCATAAGGTTTCGTAATAATTAATTTTCTACTTATCATCCAGAATCCATAATAATGAGCTTATTGTTGATTATTACTCCTGCCTCGAGATATGGATCAAATATGTCGTCTTCTTCGCCAATAAATAGTCGAATTCAAAATTAATTTGCGAGTCTCCACCTTCTCATCAGCCAAGCCGAGTTGTTGCATAAACTACATTACATTTTATTACCTCACTTCACCCTCACCCATATCTTCCGTTGGCTACATTATGCCTATCCCCAGTTAAATGGCTTACGCTACATTATGCAATTATCTTGGCAAAACTAATAAAATTGAACAGCTTTTCATTTCAATACGTTCTAAATTACGATCATATAGTTTGCTGAAAAGTTACAGTTTAATACGTACCTACCATATATACAGTCCAGCTATGATATGGCCGCAGTCGCAAACGGGCCAATCCAGATTGCATGAATACACGCCATACGACGACAAAGGTATTGTTATCTCGGAACAATGACAATTAGCCCCTATTTTCCCTCCAACTTCGCCAATATTAGGATTGCCCAACTAGTAATTCGATCTGTTCCCCTCCAACAATAAAAATCAACTCATTCAATTATTATCTAACGAAAGGGATTAAAGAATGATCATGATTATGATGATGATCAAATGATCATCATTGTGTCATTATCATAGCACTCTGCTGCTCCCCTATCATTAACTTTAAAGAAAACAATCATCGTTAATGCTTGATCATATAGTTAGCCAGGTATACCATAATCAAAATCAAATCATTTCATATTCCACATTATTTTCTTCTAGGCGAACTTTATGTAAGTCCAAACAAGCTGAAAAAGCCCTTCATCCATTAAAACCAACCATCATCAACAGTCTCCTCCTTCTTCGATAGAAAAATGAATTTCACTTTTCATCATCCAAAATCCCCTCCTCCCCTAACGTCAAACATACATCTCCCATACATGATTTGATTTGGCTTGATCCATTTTTTAAAAGAAAAAATCAAAAAACTGCCTAAAAAAGACAGCATTGCCAATCGTTCAATGCACCTCCTCCCTTTATCATACCAATCTTTATACTTGCGATTAGACTGAGGTATCCCCTTATTTCTTATTTTTGAAAAAATCTGGGCCACACATCTTCTTTTCAATTCCTTTTAAAAAACAGGCATCATCAGCATCAACCAGAACTGATATTATGATATAAGTTTTGATATTACTGAGCGATTTGAATAGAACTATAAATCAGCCATAATTTCTGCACGAGTTTGTTGTTTGCTTTGGTAAGGCTATGTGAAAGGGAGAGTGTAGTGCAGTAGTTCTACTGAAAACCCCCAGTAAAAATTTATATTAGCCAGAGTGGGTGTTATGTATTGTTACCGCTGTTATCCAATATTTGCTCATTATCCACAGGGTTCTTTATGGTTTCATATTTTTCTCATAAAGAGATTTAATTGGGTTTAGTTTCATTGAAGGGACCTTTTATAACATTGCTTCCCGTTTACCTTCTCCCTCAAAGTTTCCTTCATTTGCCTATACTAGTTCTGACAAAGATGGCAATTTGCAATTGAGATTTTGACGAATGAAGATAATATCCATTATCGAGATGAAAGGGATTTAGGAGCCACTTTGAAGTGCAAAAATCCATTTGGCAATAAGGATTATTAATGATTCCATTTCAGTTCATATCTCTTTATTGAGCTATAATGGAGGCTCATCCCATTTCATTACAGGTAGTAAAGTAGAAACGAAGAGGAAAACTTTGTAAAAAAAATGACGTTTGGAAGCCAATGTGCTATTACATATTGCACAATAAACAATAAAGGGCCCTTTGTAATTCTTTAGCAGTTGGCAGTATTTCATATCATAAACTGGCAGGGAGACGTCAGATTTTGAGAGATGAAATGGCATTAGCATCACCGTCTTCTCAGGAGACTTTGAAAGTTTCGAAGTATCAGCTCATTTACTTGCATCCGTAGCAAATCATACATTTTGGTCTAATTTCATCTTGAAATGATCAGATCAGTCAGAAGAAGAATTTGACAGGGTACGTTACGTGTGTGATGCAAGAAGAACTGATAATGATAAATATTTTTCGAAGAAATATTTTGCACCTCTTAAATTACTACTTACCTCTTAGCTCGCTCGTGTGATTTCAGTTAACGGAAAATAAGAGAGAAAAACTAGATGATTAATTGGATATTTCTTAAGAGATAGAGAAAATGGAATGAGAAGGTACTAGTATATGATCGGGATCATAAAAAATATGGGCTACCGGATTGGCTTGCTCACTGCCCGTCAGTAAAATGCAGCGACAGCGAAGATTAGGCAAATTGAAAGTCATGCGTGGACTAGAAGCGACAACGTAACAACAAAAACGTCTTTGCGGTAATTACCTCCATCGTTATAATGTTGTTGGATACAGTTTTCGCTTGAGCAATATGAAATGGATGATAGAAATGTGACAGGTGGGATGTGAAATTGTAAAATTGTAACGTAACAGTAGAAAGGATAATGATGATGATGATGGTGCGGTGTGAGGACAATAGTCAGTACAAAAATATTCTCAAGTAAATAAAAACTATCGAGTTTAACAATTAATTGAGCGCAGAAGCACACATGGCAGTAGTTTCAATTAGGCTATTATAATGGGATATCGTTTTCATTGTTTGGATTGGAAAGACGAGATGACTGTTTGCGCCTAATTGTGTTTGGTGAAATGTAAACTTCGCCACTCATCATTATTGCTTGTTTCTTTAACTGGTGTGATGATGATAAACGCAACGGTTTTCCGTTGTCTTTTGTCCATTTGATTTTCACGGCTAATCGTCAGCACACGGAAGTGTATGACAGTTAATTTGTTTTTAATTACACTTCTAAAAGTTCAGAGAAATTCGACAGAAAAGTTAAAACAAATAATACGAATAGCATTTAATGAAATTACAAACGAGTCCCGTTCATTTCAGCCACTTTGTAAAGATCAAAATGATTATTTTCATTCGCACATGCTCAATTTGTAATAGTTTTAAAAAAGTGGCCCAGAAAATTGCACAAAGTTGACTAAAGTCAACAACCCACTCGCACTCGTCTCAATTCAGATAATTCCTCCAAAATAAAAACCTTCTTTAGACAGACGTTTTTCCTCTCCCCCTCTGAACTGTTGAAGCTTTTGCCCTCTAATCTAATGAAATTAAAATGGGCTATTTTATCTGATCTTCTTGTAATCTTATCTTGTGCCAGATGTACGCAAGACGCAACTCAAACTGCCGCTATGTCATATCGTCATTATCATCATCATCGCCATGATCATTGTCGTCATTTCATTCAAAAAGCGATCCCCATTCCAACAATAAAGTACTGCTTTTAACAACCCCCTCCTTTATATTTGGTCATGGCATGTCACAATGTCATTCACGTCGTAAATTCTCTCCTCGATCAAAATGGAAAAATCCACATGGATTATATGCGTCATTATTACCCGTCTTTGTCACCTACCCATTATCTTTCTAAATTTTATTTCGAGGAAAACAACCACAAAAAAAAAACTTCAACACTTCAACAATCCAAATTAATTGAAATGGCGTATTCGGATCAGTACCTAATAGATCCAGGTCACAGTACCTCGGAAGTCCCCATCCCATAAAACAAATTGATCTTGATTCTAGATATTCTTCTTCGTCAACTCCAATTCAGATCTAATCATTGGAGCATCAGCGCAATAACAATGGGAATGAAGACCTAATTAAAATGAAGAGCTTTTTTTCAACGAAAAATTATTCGCTGATAAATTGATAGTGACGGGGATGATCTAGCATCTACCTCCACACACAAAGTACAAAGCTTTGTTAATGGCTGACGCTTAATAGGTTTCTAGAATTTATGGGAAGCAATTCATTTAAGAGAAAAAAGGCGCTGTGGGCGGCTAGTGGTCGTAGAGTTTTGTCGCTTCTTCATCTTCATCTTCATCCCAGATCACATCTTGCTCAGCTTTTTATTGAAAAATAATCTTTATGTAGGTGACTAACCGACTGAGAGTGGTTGGTTTGTTGCGGGGCTCTCTATTTACCTTTTATACTCTAATAAAAATACGGAAGCGTTCATCTGCCTTCAATTTTAATTATGCTGTTTGCAGACGACTCTCTGTTGTTGATACTGCTGAGGATGACGTTTATTGAATAGGGGGACATTTAAAGTGGCTAAATAGTTTGGGTGAGAGCAAAAAATTGAGATTATTTATCGCTCTTGAGCTTGCTGAGAGATTGGATGTGTTAAAATGGAATTGTTTGTTTCTTCCTGAAAGTGGATTACACTTTCCTCAAAATATAAAAACAAATATACCTAACCATGTATAAAGATCATTTATAATACGCTCATTTGCTTGTAGGCGAGGACTTGTTTTTAATTTGCATATGTGTTATTTTAAATATGCCACGTATCTAGCCGGTAGCATGTTTGCAAATTTATGTTTGAAGTTAAATATCACTCTGTGGGACAATGAAGTAGCAAGTTTAGAAAAAGAGTGATTAGGTATATATTTCGCTAATTTTCAATGGCTAGGTTAAGCTGGTATAAAAAGTACGTAAGAGGCACTTATGCAGCGTAATCACATTAGCGAGGTGGATGATCGGATGAACTTGGCGGAGATGTTGATTGTGATGATGATGATGAATTTCGCTATTTTGAAGAAATCAACGGGAACTGACTTCTGTAGGAAAGTATGAGATGATTATTACAAAGACAAAGAATTTTTTATCATACCATGGCGCGGATTCTTCTCCTGTTCATCATAACGGGAATGATTGTGTACAAGCATTAAAAGCAATTTCTTTTCTCAGGTTCTAACTTTGTAAGCTTCCTCCTTTCTGCGAGCTCACGCTGATCTCCGATGATCATTGCGTTATTCACGAACTCCAATTCAATTACCTATTTTGCATGGGTTATGTAGTTGTGATAAGATGAGATGAAAATCTGCATGAAGTAAAAATGAGAGAAACAATTCTTTGACATTTTTGACATTGATATCCTGCATTCCATTCCATTCATCTCGCCAACTTACAAGGAGTTCATGATGATCAGGAGGAACCAGCCGGAGGATTTCATATCATTCTATCCCTTCAACCCCGCAAACTAGTAACAATGAATGGATCAAGATGACTATGACCAGATTTGCTTTCCAATTTCTTTTAAACGATCCGTGCAGATCTCAGATTATGGATGAAGAGGAGGAAGAACAGTAAATAGAATATTAGACAAGCTTATTTAATCTAAATCTTTTTTTTTCGCGGAATAGGAGACACCGGAGGTGGATCATCGCCACACCACAGATATGATATGGTAAATAGATAAGAATCTATTAGTTTTTTTTATGCAGATGGATTTTTTTCTCTTCAGAAGCAGGAAATTTTTTTTCAATGCTTGTCACGTCACGTTCTCCCGTCAAATCAGGGATAATATAGCACCGCCACCACATTTATTTTTTTCTTTCTCGGGGATGCCTATTTATGGGAAAAGTCTTTTGGGATGGGGATGAGTCTCGACTAAAAAAATGACTTAATGAGCCATAATTCATCAATGACATCATAAATGCTCTTGCATATATTTTCGCCACGCATGTCTTGCTCATTTGGCTTGGACCAAGGGGAAAAAATGCTACCGCACCGGTATACCGGTATCCCGCGCCGCGGCAAGGTTATGTGATGTCAGGTAAGATGATTTTAAAAGGAAGAATTTGGATTTTACTTTTACGAAAATATGTTCTTTTTGGCGAGATAGATCCAAACAGAGTCAGTCACGATTTACGAGTGACTGTCATCATCATGAACAGATATGCTCATAGTCGTAAAAGGAGTTTTGAGCAAGGATCCACCTATAAATATGCATTTTACTTAATTTGTAAAGAAAAAACCAGGGAATTCCTTATTTTACCCGTTCAGTTTATTAGCAGATTTTATCATACCATATCTCATTTTTTAAAGGAAAAAATATTTCTGCAGATATTTTTTGCAAATTGGCAGAAGTCAAGTGTGAGATCATCGTAACTAAAAATTGCATCCAGCCTTTAAGCGTTAACTCGCCACTTATCACTCGGACAAGTGGCAACAACATAATCAATTTACGTAATAACAATAATAATAAAAACCAAAATGAGCTGGGGCTAGTCGCTAATTGACCAGTTTTTTAAGAGGCAATGTGGCCATGTACGAGATAAAATTATCGAGATGAATTATTTTTAAGGTGGAAAGTTATATAAAGTGCTCCTTGATTTGTGCTAATGATGATATGAGTTAGTGACAATGCAAGGTAGGGTTAGTGCCAATAAAAGCAGGAGCTAGATAACTCACCATAAGATTATTACTTCTCATTACTTACTTTTTTTTACGTAAGAAATATTTTGTCAAGATGATGAAGTTGAAAAAAGTGAGCAAAAACAATTTTGCAGTCAGTTTTGGCCATTTCCTCCCATAAATAAGGACACTATTAAAGGAGCATCATCATGACCACACATAATCTGCTATTTTTCACACTCAACCATAGCTATGATCGCACCTTCTCAGCAAAAAATATATATAAATTTTATAGCAATTTATAGCATTTTTCTGATTATCATTTCCAATTCCAAATTGCATTACTTATTATGTGTGCTTATGTATGGTAATTGAAAAGGAGAGCTCGTAAATTACTAAAGTCTCTGCAATATACAATATTTCTGTTTAGATAAATTTATATCTTTTCGAAAAAAGTGAAAAAAGACCTTGAAACAAAATGCTTAAACTTGATGATTAGGTTGATTATGTATAAGAAAAATGATTATCAAGTTTTTTTCTTATGTGTTTTTAAGATAAGCGTTTCTCATCATCACCCACCACCACCATCGGTGCTTACACTTGGTGTAGTCTCCGCTAATAATATGTGTGGTTGTGTGGTGGTAATAATAATAATCATAACTTTTTACAACCTTTTATTACAACGTTTGTAATGTAATAAATAGATATAAAAAAGACAATGGGCAGAATGGAGAGGAGAGCTGTAATGGGCACTCAGTCATTCATTCACTTGCACTTACTTCTTGCTTAGGTCATGTGCGGACTTCTCATATTAGCAATTGCATTGGATTTTTAGACGGGAGAAGGTCACATAACTCATCTTCATCGGTGACAGGTGTGATATTTCTACGTTATCGTATCGTGGAGTCATGTCATGTACGTCTCATATGTGAGTTGAGTTGTCTTGTCCTCACAAAGCAAAACAAAGCACTCCCCTCTCCACTCATAATCATAATGGCTAATGAATGAAATAGCCAAAACTTACAAATCATTCAGGATCGTCAACAAATATTTTTAGAATTTTATTGCCTCTCTGGGCTTTCAGCTATTTTAGCTTTAATCACTTTTGGGATTGTACAAGGGTGATGATGATGATGATGATGATGATGATGATGATGATGAGGGAGATGGGCATTGGGATAATATGTCCACTTACGCAGAAAAACACGAGGAAGAATCACAGAAAAAAAAATTTTTTTGCGCTTCAGGTGTCAACAAAGAAGTGCAATGCCATTTTTGGTAATTGACTATGGCAAATAGGCAAGGCAGGACCTAATGGCAGGGAAGATAATGGTCGGTGACAATGATTTCAAGATAAGATTTTGGATTGTGATAAGGAAACTTGAGATTATCCCTGCTAATTTATATTCATTAATTCACCACATAATAAAAAAAGTTTTATTTTGGTCTGTGTCGAAATATGGTAGCTTAAAAGCTAAAACAATTTTTTTAGGGAAAGATGATGATATAAAACTTTTTTACAGTTTTCTTTCTTTTAATCAAATTGAAATATTAAGTTGAGCTCTAGCCATTTAAAAAAAATGTGGGATACATGGAGGTATTTTGCCCTACTATACTTTGAAAGGGAATTACTTATCAGAGCTTATCGGCTAATACCTATAGGAAATGGAGGCAAATAGTTAAAATTCTTAAGAAGGCCTCACTTCCCACCTACATGCACGATATGTATGAATACGCACGTTTTTCTACCAAAATCTTCTCTCCTCCAACCTAACACACAAATATGTAAATATATGTTCACATCAAAGTGAAGAAAACAGACAGGCCAACATGTTTTCTCAATCATCATGAATCAATCACGTTGATAATGATGAGCATTTAGCGTTAACCTTTCTCGAATACGATAATGATGATGATGACGGGCGTTAGATGAGTCGGGTCAAGCCAAGCCAATCCATCGTGAGTCATAGCCAGATAATCACCAGAGCCTCCATCATTATTACTCCCTTCAACATCTGAAATTTGAAGCGTGGCACCCAAAGTCAATAATCCCAATTTCGAAAAAAAATACTTATTTCTTTGCCCTCAACTAAAAAAGTGAAAACTAGTTGGGGGCTGGGGTATCAAACTTCACAAAAGATTTTTTTTTCAAACAGAAAAAGAAACGAAAAAAATCGCAGAGAATCCAGGCTGACGTTTTAAGGCAGGTGTAAATAATTCTCATGTTTGGGTAGGTACGTACGTGCGTACTCAATAAAGAAAATAGCCATGTCTTTCGAGCTCTAACCATCTCTCACTCCATTTTTGCAACGATGAAGTGAAATACTAAATGTAAAAATGTACAGCGTTTGTTGGGATTCCACGCGTGCGATCAAGTTGGGTTCTCTTCCTTCACATGAGGATTGATAAAAGGTAGAGAAAAAACGAACAAGATTGCTGAGCTGACTGAATAATATGATGGTGGTGACTGGGAGTGAACAGCGTGCTTATGGTCGGCAGTCGGTAACTTCTTGGCAAAGTTAAAAAAATATTGCTCAGTTTCGCCAGTATCTTCTCAGAAGCTGCAAAGGAAGGAGCTGCAGCGTCGCCTTGTAAAAATGAAATTGTCAGCGGAGCTAATCCCATTATAGTATGGACAGTGAGGAGTATTGAATGAGTGAAGTTGAATAACTTAAGTATAAACATAGCCGAAGGTCACCAACTCCGCCCCTGAATTCCGGGGCTTTTCCCTTCCGACATTAAATATTGCATAAGTCTTGTTAAACATTTTTTTCCTAGTTGGTTATTTTTGCCGGAGTGAAAAATTTAAATTGGATTAAAAATTAGATGTGAGTGAAACTGTGCAGCTCATTTCCCCCTAATTTACTACTATTAAAAACGGCTTTCTTCGTGAGATGGAGAGATTTGCATCTTTGTTCTCCACATGCCCGTTAAAGAAATTAAGACGATTGTAATGATAAGAAAAAAAATCCCGCTGGGAAAATACTATCAGACTTATCAAGACGTAAGAAAAGGAGGGAAACTACACCGAGAAAATTGTTATTGCTAAATCATAATTTCAGTTTCAGTTACAATAACATAATTCATTTCCCCACATCATCATCATCAACAGATCATCTAAAGAGTTTCACCGGCTAATTCCCAGTTTTGGATGAAGACATAGGAATAAGTGCCCTATCTTACCCTTGCCATTTTGGTAAATGGAGGAAAACGAAAATTTCTTACCTCCTCTCAAGATAAACTAATCAAAGGCACCCACACAGTGCCTCATTCCATAACATCCTGCCAAAAAATCAACTTCGAAAGAGAAAAAAATCCTGAGAGAAAAAGGAAATGGTCAAATGGCTCGTTACAGCCCCTTCCCTTTACCAAATAATGATGTTGAGTTGAATCCATTTCACTCATTTGGATTTTCTTTAATGATTTCTTCAAGAAGGGAGATGCTAATGAATGATAATAAGGTTGTAAGAATGTAACTAACATGTGAAACCTGAAGTCAAAGGATAGTTCTTCCTATTTCCTCCTGTGCATTTTCTGTGAAACGTGGAACGTGAAAAGGAGCCTGCAACAATAACAATGCATAACAAACTGCAATAATTTAACTTTATCTGATTCGACTGTTTTTTTTTCAAAGGCCAATACACTTCTTATGTGATTCTGGTCCGCTGAAGGAGAAAAAGGAAGATAAGAGCTGAAGGATTATCTAAGCAAACAATAACATTTATATATATTTTTTTATGAAAGTTCTTTAGAAAGCTGTATAAAGAAGCCAAGAGCCAACATAGATATATATTCTTAGCCACTGATGATTTCCGCTGAAAAAATTGTGTATTTGGTGGGGATGCTCATGGGTATAATGTATCGCTTTCAGCGAAAAAAGACAATTTTTGCTTCTTTTCAAGTTCTCCGTTGTCGTGCCTCAATTATCAGCCTATTATGTTAAGCCTTCCTCCGTTTATCAGGAGGAGCAAGGTACTTTACAATCAGACAATTCCTGCAAAAAAATATTCACTAATGTCTCATGTTTCCCTCCGCATCCCGTCTTATTGACGTATGGATGGACATATGCTGAAATTTTTTTTCAGAATAAAATTCTTATTTCAAGCAAATATTTTTTTCTCCTGTTTGAGAGGATATGCCTATTTAAAATTGTTTAACTGACTGGTATCCCTATGACTGATGATCACGTTTGTCCTGTTCATTGGTGGGCTATTGTGGGTAGACGTGGAGCAGGATAAAAGTACATTGTGAACAGTTTGAAATTGGCAGAGAGTGGATTGTATAGTAAACTTGTGAACGTGGAATGTACCTTGTGAGTTCTGAATTTCAAAAATGATATGGATCCTATTTACTACGAATTACAGGAATAAATCATAAAAAAAAGTTGCAACAGTTACAAAAGAATTTTTCTTAAAATTCTCTTCAAGATATAAATATATATTTTTTACATAATCAAAGCCAAAGGAAAGGATGTTGGTACTCCTGACATTTCATTAAATAACAGGAGAATTGGAGATGAGCTTGCAGAAAAGTGTGAATGCTGCTATGTCATCCTTTGTGCGAGGCAGGACCGCATCGTGTGCGTTTTACGGTTGAATGATTACAAACCAGGTAGACATAAATAATTACTCTTCTTTCAACTGGTGTGCGTGTGGCGTTGGTGTCACAAGTGTCTAGTGATGATATAGAAGCGACCAGGGATAGCTATTATGTAATCACGCATATGCACTGAGATAATCTCTTAGTCTCATCATCACCATTTTGGTTGCGGTCATATGGAGGAAAACCAAATCGAAACTTTTAATTTAATTCATCCTCTCATTCGGATTCTGAATGAATGACTCTTTTGAAGTAAACCAAAACCAATCAAATCAGAATCGAAAATTGCAATCAGAGATAGATATGTGATTGTGGGTTTTTTGTTAAATGCTTACGCAATGGAATGGAAGCTTAGAGCATTTTTTATTTGTGGGGAGTCCACTGCCAATTTTTCTTATTGTGTTGTGGGGACAGATTGATGGTGACAGGGTTTGATGGCTACCGAATGGTTGGTATTTAATTAAATGGTAGGTATATTTCATGCTTTTTCAACCTTCTGCGAAATGACAAATTTTATTGGGCTTGATTGACCAAATTTGTTTTTTCTTGAATTCTTTGCAAATTCAGTGTGGCTGTGGGAGCACAGTTACGAATGTCATTTCTGCATTTTGTCCTCTTGTCCCTTACACAATTTCTTTCATTATTGTTATTTCTTGCTCATGAAAAATATATTTTTTTGCAGATGAAAAAACGCATCGACAAATTGGGATGCTTATTTGATGTCACTTTGTAAGCAGCATTCCATTGGCTTGTAGTTGAGTGGAGGATTTTGAAGAATGAGATGAAGACGAGAATTGCTAAAGAGACTTTGAAATTAATGACTTGGCCAGGATCAGTGATCGTGCTGTGGTTTTCTTCCCTAAAGTTTAACTGTAATCGTGAGCAATAGTTTTTGCTAGTGAAGTTAAAATAATGAAATGATGACGATCATGAAGAACAAATAGGGAATTGAACGGGGAACAGATTCACTATAGTTTTGAAGTGAGTGACCCACATCGAAAATCGACGTGGTTCAGTTTGATATGGACTGGGGAATAAGTCAAACGTCAATTTCGGATATTTCCATGCATTTGAGATCTTCAGTAAAGTAGATCAGACTTTCTTCATCAGTTGACGTGTCTAGTAAACTGAAACAATACTGCAACAGGTAAGAAAGATTGGAATGTTTGCACCGTATCTTAACGGCTAACGGTTTGACATTAAGATGTATTTAGCAACTTGGCATTAATTTCAGCTTGTCACTTGTGCATCAACAAAAATTGCTAGCATCTTCCATTTCATCTCATCTTTCTGCTTTTATCACAAGCAGTAGCCCAAGTCAACTCCTAAATTTTAATTTCAAATTCCCATCCCTATCTCCCTCAGTAAGCGATCCCCTTGTCTAGTCCTTATCATTACAAGTCATCTACAAAAGAGCAAAATGTAATTATCAATGAAAACGGTTTTTTTCTTCATTAGCTTGTAAATGTAACCTTTACATCCCTATTAAAGAATCTCCCTACATCATATCATATTTCATATATCACAATACAAAACAAGCAGAGAAACAGTTGTAAAATAATTCGTATAATTTTATATGCGTGCATTTGCATCTACCAACTGCCTATAATTTCTGTATGAGAGGAACAGGTTAACAGGTGCAGTTGAACAAAATGCTTATCAACAAAAATGGAAGAAAAATTTGCAAGGGTCACCAAGCACGATTTGACCGAGAGGCTCGCCACACTAGTTGGGATCTATAACTCAGCTCGAGTCTCATTCATTCATTCATCCTGAGCAAAATTAGCATCTTTCTAACTACGACTTTTCGCCTTATCACTTGTTTCCATCAGATCATAATATACAAGAAATAACAATGATGAAACTTAATTTAATGTTCAAAATTACATATATTCTTGTTTACTCCGATGAGCGCGTGAGATCCATTATAGTATAGTTAATAGCATGCACTCTACCTATTTACCTGGTGGCCGCGATATTTTAATTTTGCATTTTCCCTAAAGGTTATATGCAATGAACTGGGCCCTTAAACATGCGTATAGTTTTTGCATATAGTTCTACTGATCTCGTAGAATGGGAAAATAGTTTGCGAAAAAAAATCTGCTATAACTTTTTATACATCTTCCCCGTCTAGTAGTTCAAAACGGTTAGCTAGTTCGTTAACGAAATTTGATAAATGTTGATAAACATCAGAAAATCGTATTAAATAATATTCATAATCATAACAATAACAAGAAGTGCCTCTCTTCAAAAAAAATATAATTTACGTAACAATGAAGAAATGGCGATTGGATTTGTTGTTGGGGCTTGAATGTTTGCCCTGCACTTGTCGGCAATTTTCAAGTGCAAACGACTGTAAACGAAATTAATGGCTCCTTCATTATTATAACTATAATCATCATCAGAAAAAGAATCTAGGCAGGTGTAACTTTTTGAGCTTTGTTGTAATCCATACCTATAGTCCTAACGGATCTTGAGCCTTTTACAAGAAGGAAAAAACTATTAAATATAGTTAGGCAAGAAAAAGCCCTCTGAGAATGTATTTTTTTAGAGCTTTCTATTTTTTCTTTTTTAATAAATTGCATTTTAGTTAATCTTCCTTCAAAAAAAATCATCCCTATGAAAATATTCTTACATAATACTTGGAAAATGGATGATAATGATGATAAAACTATAAAAGCATGGTGGAGGAGGATATGAGTTGAGCTTTTGTAAATCAACTGCAGTCAACTGAAACCAAGTACAACAAACTTCACCTTGTTCACCGAGCCACAGACGAGTTGAGGAGCGAGGCGTTTGTGCCGGGGCACTTTTATGGATTAAGTACATCGTCATCATCATCATATTATTCGTTTTATT
>JAQGAG010000053.1:0-30988 GCA_034696835.1 Lepidocyrtus lignorum
CACGCGTTTGGACGCTAGAGTGGTCACAGACATCCTAGGGTAAATCTATACTACGCTTACAGCTTCGTAATAAATGAGAATTGCACGAATTTAAAACGGGGGTTGAATCATTGTCTTCTTTCAAAGGGTATTTGAAATACGTAAAACTAATTTTTAGGATTCGTAATCACATCTTGGAAGCTGTGAATATAAAAAAAACACTCGCTTAACTAATAATGACAAGTCGCAATATTTTCATTTCATATTCATTTTAGGTAGTTAGGTTAGCTATTGTTTGAATTTTAATTGAACATTTTCAGTATATATGCAGCATATAATATGCTCATTCATTGTGCATGTATGTCATATATACCTAGGAATGTAGGAACGTAGGCATAAAAATTTCAAGACTTTTGTTTTTTGCATATTCTTGCACTGTATTCGTTACTCGGTCATTGGGTTATTGATTTTAATAAGTATGATTTAGGTTTGTAATCTATTATTGAACACATAATTCTTTACAACTTGCATCCAAAATGGAATTAAAAATGACCGAAATTCAAGGAAAGAAACCCAGCAAAGGACGTGGGTATATATGCAGCAATACGATTCTGTTTCTGATTCCTACAACTAAACAATACATTTCTAGTGTAATTACACATTCAAACATTTCAAACTCAAATCAATCAAAAATATAAGTTTTCTGTAAAGGTTTCTAAATATATGGGGTCAATACAGTATTCTGGTTCTGAAAATAGTTTTTAACTCGTAAACGAAGGTATTGTGGAATTACAATGTGGTTGCTACAACGGAAAATGTTGATAGTGATGATCTCTCTAATTTTTCCAAAAAATGTTCATGTACTATAGATAATATATCAGTTGCATGAACTGGAACTGTGAAAGTCCCTATCGTATCTCAAAAGGGAAATTTATGATGACCGGTGTGATGGATAATATTTCTTGAAGGAATTGATGACTAGGAGCAGGTTTGAAACGTCATTGATATATGGTTGGTACATTACAATACAAATGCCCACACAAAGTCATGCAAAATTCAAATAGGTATGCATATTCTAAGATATTCAGATTGAGAAAGTATCTTAAAGGTGAACAGAAAAATTTAGAATCTGCAAGCCTCATGGGTACAGAAAATACTCATACTTTCCAGTGAATCTCGGTTTAATATGTCTACTGGTAAGCATGTAAAATATGTTCACGTATAAAAATTTAAATGGTAATGATTTTAGTAGTTAATTGTGACCAAGCTATTAACTTTAATTGATTGGGTTGTTGTTTAAAATAAAGTTGACCTTCAGCTCAAAAAGCGTTCTTCATTATCAATCTCAATGGTATGTATATTATGTTCCTGTATTATTTACCTCAACTAGTCATATTGTCAGTTCACAATCTTACGCAATCTATGTAGAAACCAATATATATTTGTTTAACTGAGCTCGACATGCTCAATAATACAATAATTAATCTAAATTCAACAAAAGTATACAGTCAAGGTTCTTTATAAGACTGATAAGTTCCATTTGGTCTTCTGCAAGCGGTATATGCTAAGAAGATATCGCCAACATCTTTTTACCTTTTGCGTGTCATGCAAATTTAAAACAAAATATAGTTTTTATAATGAAGGAGCTGAATTGCATTCTGATTTTGAAGTGGTTATCACTATTGATAATTGTGAAAATTTTATTATTTCAGTGCGGTAGATGCGAGGAATAATGTATACCACATCGAAGAGGTATACAGGGAACACCAACGAATAGAGGAAGAGCAAGGCATATTTTAATTTTTATAATGTGAAAAATGCGGAAGGACAAAAATAAAGTATAACGATGGGCTAGGAGACATTCCCAAGTAAGGCCTGGTTAACTGAGGATTTTAGGAGCTATCCAGGATGTATTTGCCTCAACGGCTTGTAAGAAAAATTAAATTGTTTTCTGAATTAACTTTAACTGACCTGAATACAATTGAAAAAAATCGTTTATATTTCAATTTACTTTAATCCATGTTCGAAACGGTGTTGATGTCATCACTCAATTCTCTGACTATTGAAGGCTTTACCAATAAGGCCACATTAATGACTTGTGTTAAAACGCGATGAGATTTGTTAAAGTAAGAATAATACCTAACGTAAGTTCAATAGCGCAACCTAACATTTACACGGACCAACATATATTATTGATGTTGCGTCAACGGGGGTCTTGAAGTTGGAGAAGCTAACGAATAACTATAACTCGAGAAGCATTTTGAATAAAAAGATTGTGAATAATCCCATACAATACATGACACTCAACGGGCTTTTAGTACATATTCAAGAAGCGCTGCAATGTCAATAGATGGTGAGAAGGCGCGTTTTATAATCCATTGCTCAAGTGAATTATTTACCTACATGTATAACACAGAGGCAACTATCTCCAGTACAACTTGATGTCAGCACTTTTGCACAATGCATGAATCTCATTCAGAATAAAATATAAAAAATTTCCTTATTGGGCTTTTCCTTATTGAGAAGTGTAATACACTGCACTGAAAAACTCCGAGACGGTCGTCTCATTTAAAAATTTACGAATTGCCTGTGATATGTTTTACACGTTGAAAACAATTAAAGATTGATGCAACGCTTACTAATATGGAACGCTTATGTCAACATAAAACAATTGGCTCACCTGTGTAGATTTACCCCACAACAGAAAAGAAATTTAAGTAGTATACAGTTGCTTAAAAAATGAATATCATTGGGATCAAGTGCAGCAACATTTACGACTCAACTGGTACAATCTGTAGAAAAGCAACTGCAGTTAATCCACACAATTTATTTGAAACTTGATTGTGATAAGGGCGATGACATTCAAGAAGAACAACATTTAATTTAAATTTAAATGCATGTAAGTTAGTAATGTAAATGTGTATACAGACATGGACTTCCTAATATCTATTTGAATGCAACAACTAAATACATATTTTATTAACTAATCGGAGTTATTCATTTTCATTTGCCATCAAATGTTCACACACTTCAAGAGACTTTTTTAAAAATAAATTAAGTTTTAAGAAGTACGCAACGTTCCAATGACCTGTAATGAACAATCCAAAAATGGATTCGAAATGTTCAAACATTTGACTGGGTAAATCGGTATGAAAAAGTTCAAGTCACTATTGTCAACTTCAAGTTTTGTCGGATCGGATATGGACTAAATGGTAACAAACGCATTCCAATTTATTTTTATCATGTTATCCTCAAGCAACTCTTGACTCAAATCCTTAATATAAGCATATTTATCCATAATATTCATTTGTTCTCACAACGGAATATTATATAATCTCCAAAACATATTTTATAATCCTTCAAAATTTATTTTTCACTTCAATTCACTCTTGCTTCTATAAAATCAAACTGGCACGATGACAAAATCATAACAACTTTACTTCAATTTTACAGTAATTTATGCAAATCAGAAAGCAAATTTAAAAAACAAGGACGAGTTTAATTATTTATCTTTTCATTCAACTTCTTCACCAATTTTCACGAACCACACAACAAATCATGTAAGTCAATCAAAATTATATTATCATATCATCAACCGAACGGTAAAAATTGAAAGAAATATATATCCGTTGATTATTCCCCTGATCACTGCACATTCTCATCAAGTCATCATCATCATCAATATACAAGATCTCTTTCTTCATGCACAACAATTTTTTCCCACATAACACTCTTCAACACCAAATTGGGTTCCACATCATATCACCAACTATGCTCACTTTTTCCTAGCATCATTGTAACGATTAAGTATTTGCTATCAACTTCTTTTAGAGCCAAACATCCATTTTACTTTGCTCTTCGTTGGCCATCACGAAAAACACATCAGATCAACATTCAACGGAAGGACGCAAAAACACTTCTTGAGGTTCTTGATGGGTATATAAAAGGTCAAATAAACTGATGTCCATGAAACTTACTAATTATATAGTAATACCGATAATGATTGAAATGGCAATTTACGGTTGGGTGGCAGGCCATTAAGAATAATTGTTAAAACATGCCTAAAAACTGGAAAATTGAGTTTGTCGAAACAGCATATTTCCACTTAAAAAACTTACAATGCTTTTTGAATACGAAAGAAAACTTTTAAACCAAGTTGTTGGTCACATACTGGCCTAGGCCAATGGAAACTGGCAAGGCGTAAAGATCTTGATCAAAAGTCATTGGACGATCCTCAACAGCCATCAATAACATATGTACCTCTTCACTTTGCAGCTTCGCGTATTCTGCTGCTACCATAAGTCCAACCTGGATTCTGGCTTCAGATCTTTGGTTATCTTGATAAAATACTTAAATTGATGATTTTCATTATTACAACAAGACTGATGTAAGTAATGGACATACATCATGTTGAACATGTCATCATCGCCTCGTCCATACCTATGACGAGAAATGGAATTGCCCATTTCCTCAATATCTAGGACTGTCTGTTTATATTTTGAAAATTAAATAAAAAACATCGAACTGGAATTTCATTTGTTTAAAAGTATTTTTCATTATTAGTTTGCGTCTGTCCATGTGATTGTTAATTTAAAAGGAATTAAGAGGTGATCTGAAAATAAAACAGGAAGAAACAATAGACAAAAAGATAAATATGTTTTCATTTACATAAGTTTCTCATTCCTGAAATGTAACATTAACAGATCTTGATTACAGAAGCTATTACATGCATCTCCAAGTAGTGAATACGATGTCAAGAAAAATATATCAGAATACATAGGTAATAATAATATGTAGTTTATTATTTCATTCTGGAAGAAAAATAAAATATTTCCTATTGCCAACAACAAATTCGAGCTTACTTGACTCGAGAAGGCAAAGGAATTAGGTATGCATACCTAAGCATTAAGATGACTTTTTACAACAATGTACTCATCGTCAGTCGATGAAGAAAATATGATTTTTTTACATAAATAGCGCAGCAAAACATAATAAAAATGTCAGGTTAATAGTAATTTGCATAAAATCCTTTAAGATCATTGTTTGTTTCCATTCATTTTTTTATCTTGATGATCTTGATCAGAAAACAAGCTTAACTCCACCTAACCTAGCATTCGATATGGGTAGATACCAAACTCATATAACAATAATTAGCATCAGTTTACAACTAATCCTTTCCTAAAATTATTTCATCAAGATAACAACAGATATGTACCAAATACAAAACTAATTTCAATTTGATTACAAAGACAAACTGACCGAGTAGCTGCGATCAATCACTTTGACAGACACACACACAAACACATAGCTTCACGCCACTAAATTGTGAAAATTGGCTACAGTAATACAGTAGTTTGAATAGATAAACCACAACCTTTGCATGAAACTCTTCAGTCTGTTCCCAGCCAAACACAACAGTGACAAAACGTGTCTTATTAGTTTTCGTCAAAAATGCTACGCTCATGAATTTTAAGACAAGGTTGGTGCAGATATTTTTACGATCCATATTATCCATGTTATTAAATTATATTTATATATATATTACCTACATTCATTCCAAAAGATTTCCAACTTTCGAATGTACTCATGAATTGAAGAATGTTATACACACAGTCAATTATCTTAGATAATTAATTACATGACAAGGAATTCATGAGATGTCTTCAAATAGCTTATAGCCATTGCATTATCCCATCCATTTCATTGGGATATAGACATTTATTTTGATTTCTTTGTATTCATCTGCATCATTATCCCACATTAAATTATTAATTAAAGTATGTATTAAAATTGATGGCGATGTAAACATCATTACGATAAGATTACAGATTGACTAGTGGACCAGCCACAACAGAAAAGAGTTAAACAGAGTTCGAATTTTCGTATTTACCGTAATATTTAAAAATTAACATGATATTAAATTGAACATGACGTTAGAACCCCATCACATGATTCTATCCAAACAACATCTCTTGTCTAGTCATGTAGTCTACTCCAAATCCAACCAGCTCCTTCCTAACTCTTCAGCTGCAGCCTGCTCCAAACACAAACGGACTGCCCATTTGAAAACAATAGTATCCATCTCCGAATAATCAATTTATATGTATCTACCTATGTAAAGAAATTGAGATTTGTATAAAAAAATTTATTCAACATCTATAAATGTATTCTATCTTTTACAAGTCGGGCATCCAATAGTGCGCGAGCCTCTAATAGAAATCAGAGGTATTTAAACCCAAAAACACGTTAATAGAACGCGGAACAGGAATAAAGGGCAGGGGTAAAAACTAGAAATTTGACTCTCAAAAAATTAACTATGATACCTACATGGGTTTCAGATAATATGCATTATTTTGGCTTTCCATAAACCTATCAGATTCATTTCAGGACTGCATTAAGTTCTAGATTCGACACGAAAATAAATAGAACGCGGGTGTACTATAATTAGAGAGAATACGGTAAGTTCTTTCAATATTGTGTTCACGGTATGTTTTTATTATGGCAAAATTGTATTGGCAGTTTTCTATAGAAAATAATTACAATCTACTCAGCGACTTATTCTGATTTTTTACAGATTAACAATCTATCTATATTATAGTCTGTAACCAGTAATCACATTCGATTTATGATCCATGGATGGAGCAATGACGATATCTTTACAATGATTTGTTTTTTTGGCATGTAAATTGAAAATTTAGTGACGCAAAGCTTTTCAAAATAAAAACAACAACGAAAAGTTTGTCGTTTTTCTACATTCAAAGTTTGAATTGACATGAGAAAATTAATGTTTTCACCACCTAACAAGCAGCGAGACATTGCTACAACATTTTCTTCATTAAATTAGTAAAATTGACATAGATTTCCTTAAAATTAGTAAATTGATCACATTACACTTGTTTTTAACTTTCATATTTGTATTTAGTAATACATTACAGGATTTACATTATACGTAGACTATTACAACGTTTCTAATTTTTAAAAGGACGAACCAAGGGGTAATTGTTACTAAAAGATCGAGTAGGTATTTAAAGTGAACGCCCAACAAATTATTTGAATAACTTTTTGTGCTTGTGGAAATCAAAGTGTCCGTCTGCCCATCAGTTGAGGCAGATTGTGGACATGAAAAACTTCAGAAATCCAAAATTGCAAATTATTAGGTATATGGCATCCAATAGGATTACCCCTTTTAAACCATTCTGGTAACAGTTGAACAAAATGTAACAGTAATATTAATGCACATGCCGTCTATTGGTAACTTCAACTAAAATGGTTAAAGCAACACCAGTATGAATTATACTTGTACATAAAATGTTTTCTTTTAGACTAACTAGGAAAGTTTTCTCTTGTGACATAATATACTGCATTTATTTGCTTTTCATCTGTTTTTTTTATAATGTGATGTTTAAAAGAAAACAGACGCAACGTTAACATAATGTTACAATACTGGCAATAATTAGAGGAAGCAATTTAAATTGCATTGTTTCAAAAATTTAAATTGCATGGAAGGAATTATACATTCATTCAATTTCCAGGATGATTTTGGTTCATGTATTTTGTGTTTTGTGCTAGTTTAATATGATACGATTCCCCATACAATATTACAAAGGAAAATGACGCGGATCAATATGCACCAGGGATTTGAGTATTGTAGTAGCTTAGGTGCATCTGTCACAACAATAAAATTTAGTGGAAAATAGCCCATGGTCAAAGACTCTGGTCGAGAAGGCGCTCCTCTCTCATTACAATACTTTAAATACTTAAAATACCTTCACATTTATGCAAAAATACGAACAACAATTGGATAATTCTTGAAATCAATTTTATATTGTTCGTAATTTTTTTACATACAAGGAATATTTTTTTTCACAACAGTCAGTCTGATTACAAAGTGAAATTTGTACACACATAAATTTGGATTGAAGTTTGAAGAAATTGTTTCGAGTAGTTTATCACACTTTATTTGCATTAGGCCGAATAGGAGTAAGTGTCATTTTTCGCTTCTGTATGCACCAGATAACCTTTGTCAATGAGAATGTTAATACAAATCTAAGAAAAATGGAACAAATATAATACATGTATATAATTATACACATAGATAGTTATCATCATTAATGTTAATATCATAAAACAATTAATTCATTTATCTTACGAACATACCTTAATCATTTGCACCTGAGGGTTAAATCTATCAGCCAACTGATTTGAAACTTCTGCAACTAATTGCTCGTGTTGACATAATGCTCTCATTTTCATTATTCTCACAATCGCTGCCTGGATAGCGATTTTTCTATCGAATTCAATTGCTTGATGAATTCGTTCTTGCTCTTGTTTTACTTCCGCTTTATGTGGGACATTATTAATATTTACACAGAGTTTTTTGTTCTTGTAATCCTTGAAGAAGGTTACTATTGTGTCGGCTGTTAGATCTTCTTCATTCTTGTCGTTTGTAGGCACAAGCACCAAAAGTCTTGCTTTGAAGAGAATTTGCAGCAACTATAAAAACAATTTCTTCCAAATATAAGTAGGTACCTACATATAAATCAAATATGCTCTGCTGTGTGTGTTTGAGAGATTACCTGAACGAGAGTCTCCATTTCAAGTTTAGTAGCTTCAGCTAGCTCACCTACGCTGTACGAATCACATGAGTTGAACATTAACAACACAGCGATCTGAAATGTGGACGCCTTGAACATATACCGGTCTTTGAAACAATTGGCCACAATATCTCCCTTTGAACGATTGTACAACCAGCTTAACTTCCTACCACAGTGCTTAGTGTTGTAAAATTCAGTAAATTTATTGACACCATGTTCCAACTGCAACAAAAAAGGTAACAAACACCAAAATTAGCTTACTTTTGGTTCACAAAATTATCTATTCTGTAAGAGAAATTATTTTGAGTAAATAATGTTTACCTCTGATGGCAATGCGAATTCCACACATTGAGTAAAGGGCCACGAACCTGATGTCAGTACTTGAAACTGAAAATCAAGTTGTAGGATGTCGTTGTTCTTGGTGAGATAATTCTTAAACTCGTGGTTTAAATCTTTGGATAGCACAATGTCCTACAAAGTATAAGGAACGTAACGTTTTCTCATTTTTCACGATGATTTGAAAAAAAATACACTAAAAAATGTATCAGTTTTACAAATTAACCTGATACATCTTCTGAAGTTTGAACGTATATTCAAATCCACATGCAAGCTTCAGTTTTCCAATCATGAAAGATTCTGCTTCATCACTAACTGACATATGAGATACAAGACGGTTGGCCAACATTTTACTGTAAAACTTTTGAAACACGTCCTTGTCTTCTAGGTATTTGAAGATGGTCATCTGTATGTACATTTATTTGCAAACAATATTAATACAATGTAGAACTCAAATTAAAAATTTTAAACATTTGCTTTTACTAATTTATTTTACCACTTGATTAAGAGTATCTTCCAATTCTTGATCATTCTCATGATTTTTGTTAGACTTTTTCAAAATCAAGTCGCAGTAGCGAGCAACAAGCTCAGGAGACTTCTTACTTGATTGGGCCGTGCTGCAATTATTATAAATAAAACAATTAATACGACCAATCAACATTACAAGGTGAAAATATTTTGAATAACTGAATCGAATCTAATTGTAAGTAGACCATCCGTACCTCGTAACCACATTGTTATTAATGAATTTTTCACAAGCGATATCCAAAGCCGCAACAAATCCAAAATCATTTTTAAATGCATTGAGTACAAGTTTGGTGTACTTTTCATGGACATTTAATATAGTGGTAACATAAATTCTTGGATCCTGGTAATAATGTAAGAAAACAAAGTAATAATTTTAACTCGATATTGAATTATTAAATAATTATCTTGATTATGTTATGTATTTGTATTACAAACAATATTATATAATGGATCTGTCTGACCGTACATTTCCACCATTCACTCCCAATTCCTCTATTGCTGTCAACCCATGCGAATATATCAAACTTTCCACATGATCTCTCATTTCAACCAGAGCATCTTTATCATCTAACCAAGCGACGAACATATACAACCTTCCCATATCTTCAACTTTCTCAGACTGCAACAGATATTTAAATTCGTTGCGTAAAACATCCAAATGCTTGTAGATTAGCTCCTGTGAAATATTTTTTAAACATTTAATTGATGTTGAAGCGATTCCTAATTTTGATATTGTGTAGTAAAAGATTAGTCATCATCATAAACTGATTTTCAACTGATCAAGCATCATCATTCATTCAACTGATCATTAGTACCGTTGCACACGTCTTCATTAGTCGTTGCAGAGCATATGGGGTCAAATACATCTGCGCTCGTTGCTGCTCATTCGTCAAGATTTGATGCATCTATCAATAAAACATAAAAAAACAATAAATTAAAGTATCTACCAAACATATTTTAAATGGTTATGCATTATTGCTGCAGTACCTTCTTAATGTAGTCGTTTAATGAATTTTGAGGCGAAAAGTCCAAATATTTTTTTGCGTAAAACGTTTTAGTTTTTTCAAGATATGAAGCTTCAAAATATATGTGATATATTTCTAGTTTAGAGAGGCCTTCTTGAAATTGGTAAAGTCCATCGGCAACACTGGGTTCAATTGCTATTTTTTTAAAAATTCATCAATTTTTTTATAAAAATTAGTAAACACGTTGTTGGTATGTATTAATATTTGTTTTATTTTGTGGTTTTTACCATCATACCTAATTCACAATAAGAGGCAATGACAGCGCTAACTAAGCTAGTATTGATCTTCTCTCCATTTCTTTCACGCTCTATCATTTTAAGAACTGCATGCGTGACCTTGAAACAGAAACATGACATAGTAGGCACTATGTATTACACAGTCATGCAAAATTCTAACAAATCATTCAATTTTAAATAAATATGCAAGCTTCTCACATGCTTGTGAAACTTTTCAAACAGAGTTTCCTTCCAGATAACTAAAGCGAACTGATAAATCTCTAAAACATTGTATCTGCCTGATTCCCATTCTCGTCGTACCCAATGCCTGTTATAACCAAAAATAGAGTATACATAAATATAACCAACATTCAAACAACAGTCAAAAAACCCAGGGCATCAATTTATTATATAACTACATGTACATGAATGAGTATTATTATTATTATTGTATTTGCTACCTGTTGAAATATGTACATATACCGTCAAGGACTTGTGAGCCAAACCTATACTCATTCCATTGTTTTGTGTAAAATGTAAGCATTTCCTCCTCTATTAAGGATTCGCTTTGCTAGAGAAAACAAAATAAAATAATGATAATGATTATTAAAAACTACATATATACAATCACGTAAAGTACAAATAAAAATGGAATTTAGAGTCTGTCCTTGGTAATACCTCTATAAGCTCGGACAAGTAATTGTACAAGATGTGATATAGTCGTTTGTAAAGAAGTTTATCTGGTTCTTGGTCCACTAGCCATGACAAAGAACTGGATACAAAATTGTCATCTAAAGTCTGTTCTTCTCGTTGAGGGCGCGTATAGACAAAGAGAATGCTATAGTTGTAGACGTGCCTAAAAAGTGTTTTGATGAAACAAGACAAATATTTATTATTTATTATAGTCGCACATGGTATTACAAATTTATAACATTAAAGCACAAATTATACATACGTATATAGTTCCATGTAACGAGATTTTGTAATTGTTTGTCCCGTATAAATGTGCTCAATTCCTGCTTTCAGATCATCCCAGATATACTCCATTCTGTAATTTGCATTTGCAAGACGGAGTGGCCGGTTAGCCATCTCTGATATTTTATCTACCCAATAAGAAGATAAGAAACAATTCTCGAGTTAGAAATTGTAACTACACATCAAATAGTGAAATAGTTACATGGTTCAAATTCAAAACTGTGTAATTTATTACTAAAAACACGACTCGGAGAAAAGAAAAGTAACTTACGGCAAATATATCAAACTCAAAAAAAATAAAATTTCTGATACGTACTGCTAAAACTGAGAGTGGCGATACAAAAGCTTTTACCACCTTTACCACTAAAATATAATATCGCTCTCTAATGTAGTAAAGTTGAAAAATTTATGACATTATAATATCAGTTATGTTGACAACCTAATATTGATAAACATCAAGGTAACTGAACACCAGTAATAAGGTAGGCTCATTACATGCCTTTCCGAAAAGAAGATTACGGGAAGTAAATACACCTTTTCAATTCAAAACGTTGCCATCCCCGGCTTGTCACCGGTTTGTATCTTTAACGATGATTATTTTGAAGGCAAAAATTATCAATTCGGGATTGATTTTTCCCGTAGCCTGCTTTTTTTTAGATTTGAAGGCGATTTCTTCTAAATGAGCCAACCTAATGAATGGTTTATCAATCTTGATAAACATCATATATGGCTTTTAGCAATAACTTAGCAACAAGTCAAATTAACACCATTCATTTGCCTTTGTATAGTAACAAGAAAACCAGTCATGTCTTGACATGGAAAATCATTAACTTTTCTGCAACCCACACTGAAAAATCTGTCACTCTCACTCCTCATTAGATTAAATTTTGAGTATTTCAATTTTAATTATAGTAACTATTAAACTTAAGATGATACATCTTTTCGATAGAATCAAAGTATTAAACTTACTTGCTGCTAAAGATAACAAGGATGAATTGGAATCAAATAATGGGACGATTGCTTACTCCCTGTTTAACATCGACACGGACACTAACAATAGTCATGATAGCGCCCATGACAGTGATAATCAAGACTTCACTAATGGGATAAGCTCCAATTCCAGCAACAACAGCTCAATCATAGTCAATACCACCAGGGAAAATCCTTTGCAATATCCAGAGGTGAATACAACGGTCTAACTTTAACGTATAACATCATACGACTAAATAATTTTACTGTAGAAGCAAGAACCAAAATATTCTTTTTCGTTTGACAGATACTTGAGCACTTCTTTCAGCTTTGCCCTGTCTCGATCTTGGCCTCATGTAGACTGGTCTGTAAGCTGTGGTATGAAGAGTCCCTGCTTCCTTGGAGGTCCTCGGCCCCTATCGCAATTAACATAAATAATGACAACACAAATATTTTCATTGGTCCACGTCAACATACCATACTTCAGGAGTTTGTAAATTTTACAACCGAGCCAGTCAACCAGTACCACATGAAGCCGTTTCGCAATTTCGTAATCCAACAGGAAGAACGTTTAGAAAATCGCAAATTGATATTTAAAGTACTTGAAGACAACATGGGAGGCGTTCTGTCCAGTTTGACATTATCCCAGTGCAATTTCAGTAACGTGTACGATTTCCGTCGGGTGATCTACCAGTGTTGTCCTATTCTCCAGAAACTTGTCATCGATCGTTGTATCATCATTAGTGACATTGGTAACAACAACGGAGTAGAAAACTGGTTACACTATATGGCGAATATCATCAATATCAACAACAACAGCCTAGAAGACTGGCAACGGTATGGAGAGAACAGGCACCTCAAATCATTATATATATGTCATTCTAAACGCGGCCTTCCGGTTTCCTGGCTCGAACTACTTTCCCACTACACTTCACTGACATCGCTTGAGTATAGAATTTGGAACGAATTTGAGTTTCCACAATGGGAGTTTATCAATTTGATGCATGCCATAAGAGAAATTCGTAAAAATGATGTAAGCAGTTTGCCTTTCAAGTACTTTCATCTTCACCCATATTTGACCATTTCCCGGAAATTGGATTTCTTTCACAAATTCGATGATATAAAAGAGCTCCAGCTTCCTTTAAAAAGCTGTATAGTTGAAGTATATCCAAACATGGACACGGATTTTGTGACAACTACGCTCCAAATCCTTGCCTCATCCGTGAATACTATTATACTAGATTTGGATAAACACGTCAAAAACAGAGGTGATACAATATTCATTCCAGAGTTATCTCAGGACTTTCCATTAGGCGTTCAGCTAGATAACCTAACCAAATTGGAGTCACGAGGAGATCTAATCGGAAGCTTTGAATTCCTCAAGTTTACACCAAACCTTTGCACCCTTGATATCTCTAACGGCGATGAGGAAAACGACATGGACACTGAGGTAAAGTCTAGATCGTATACAATGGCGATTTTCAACACATGTGAAGATAAGCTCACTCACCTTCAAATGGAGCACCTGACCACCTTAAAATTAGGCTTTAGAGTAAATATCGGAGACATTATACTCTTGTACAAATGGATGCCATACATCCAGAATTTGCATATGGTTCTCGATGAGGATCAATTTGGCATGGTCTGTCGAAAATGGAGAAATATGAGGGAAATGACAGTGTTTGGGGATTCACACGAACAACTCCTAACAGAGGATAATGTAACTGGGATAAATAAGAAAAATATAATCCGACCGGATATAGTGAACCTTGAAGGTAATAACAACAACTTTAATTGTCACTTTTTTTAAAATATTAATTCAATTCTTCTTTCTCATTTGTAAATAAACTACATTGTTATTTTTAGGTCTGGAATCCCTTGTGCTCAAGTTTATCAAATTGACTCCGGAATCGTTCTACTATTTGTTCTTGCAACTGCCTAACCTCAGAATCATTCATCATCAATGCTGCGACACTGTCAAACGACAAGAGCTGGACATTTACTCGTACCAACTAGCCGTCATACGTTGCTCATATTATGCCACAAATACTGCTTCTATGCCACTGCCTAAATTACTGTGTAAGTGGTCGAGTAAAATTTCGTGAAAGTTATTAAAGTAATGTTACTATACCGTTTTTAAAATTTTATGAGTAATGTGACACTAATAACATACAAAATATTATATAATTACAAATTCAACAGATAATGTGGTAAAGCAGTGGATTACTGAAAATTCGGACAAAGTATAGATTTGCAAATGTCGCGATAGGACGAACAAAGAACATTCCCATAAGAATCATAATTAACAACTAACTGTAAGAGTTCTGGACTAAAATTTTGTCAATATAACCATTTCTACAAATTAATATTGTAAAAATCCTGTGAAACGAAACGAACAAAAAAAGTGCAAATGAAATCTAATGCAACTTACTTGTTAAAAGATAATTTTAGTGTGATATGTAATTTATATATTTTAGGCTAAATTGTTATAAATAAGCAATGGCATATTATTCTTAAACAAATTTAGTATTAGATGCTGCGTGATTTTGCCTACATACCTTTTTGTCTGTTAATAATCTGTTACTTTTATTGTGCAACTACTACTTCTAGAATATAAAGTAGTTAATTAGCATTACGGTGATCACAACAAGTAAATCTGTAGACCGTAATATCGTAATAACCACGTAAGTATGCTATTGCAGCAGACCATGTAGGTATCTTTTGAAATTGAATTTATGTCCCATTTCATTTTTGTCCCGATTTCAACCAAAACCAATGTTGAGCATATTTTTATACATAAGCTCTACCTATTACAAATCTATTGAACGCGCAAAATAAAGAGATAAGAAGTAAAGTAAAACTCACTCTCAGACTCCCAAAAATATGTCAAATGAAGTGTAGAGTGCCATGAAGCGTAGTCACATTATTTTTCATAACGGTGATGGTGCAAATATCAAAATTTATAACGAGTTAGTAGTTCATTATCTTAAAGCTTATAATATAATAAGGGAAACTTCAGGAAAATAATAATTATTTCCGAAATATAAAATTTCAGCATATTCAACCATATATCCTGCTTCAACTGAAATATAGTACGTAGTACGTAATCCAGCGATATTTCAAGATCGATATTAAGGAAATGGGAGATGTTCTTACAAGCTGACTGTCTTCCAGTTTTTAGGAGGCGGTTGATGGATCGAAACTCGATTTTAAAGAAACGTATTTAATTATATGCACCTTTAAGGTATGTCATGGTTTTGTTTTGTTGCCGTTGCCCCTCCCCGGTCACGGTATATTTACGTATGGGTGGTCCCATATCACCCACCCAAGCGAATATCACTTATGACATGCTGGATGATTGTTGTGTTTGGTGCTAAAAGAGGAGTGCTTCCAGTATTACAAAATTCAATTCATACTTCCCAATTCTCGGAGTTTGGGAGAGGTGGTGGTGGTGGCAAGGACCCGTTGAATCGAGACCAACATAAATTTGATATGATGAGGATGAGTTAATGAGGCCGGACGACTTACACATTGGCACGAGAGAATGCATAAATATGCATGTTAGCCAAGTTTTCACTTTTTTACAAAAAACAATTCTTCCTCAATATTACAAGAATTTACAAAACAAGAAAATATATTTACTTGAAATATATCTACAAAACATAAAATCCTGAAGTTTGACCGATTTGATTTGATGAGTTTCTTTAAGTTTACAAAAATTTATTTTATTACAGTGATTCCAAATATCGTCAATACAAGAAGATTGTGTGTTAACCTACTAACCCAACTGAACGTAAATTGCAATGAATGCCTCAACTTTGCATGCATGCGCCAGCATTTCAACGTATTTTTTTTAAAGAGAATTATATTGAGAACCTACTCAACGCATATTATACTGCCGAGTTGCATTCAGAAAAATGTTTACTAAGAATGTGATCATTATGCTCAATGCAAATACTCCCCTCTATCATTCCCATGCAAAACGCCAAACGGCATTCCAGACCCAAATGAAATCGTGGTTTTAAATCCTCATGCTGGTGTTAACTTCTTAAATTGGTGTACTTCAACAATTTGCAGACGAAATACAGTCAATCGTGAAACAATCGTCAGCTTTAAAATATTTAGTCATATATTTATGAATGTGTACGCGCGTTGGTTAGTTCAACCTATTTGAGTAAATGATTGATGTTTTAAAAGTAATGATGATTTCGATGAAAATATACAAACCATTCCATTAAAAACTAATTTTGAAAGATGAGCGAGCGAACGTCTGCATTTATGACAATGATTAATTGATTTATAATCATGTACTTATTAATTAACTTTATTATACACCACAACAAGTTTTAATAGGATTATGGTAGTAATTATTTAATCTTTTACATTCTCATAATTAACACACTTCATTGGTAACGTATAACATAACCTAACAAGATTTGTCTCAACTTGGTGTGCAGGGAAAATGACTCTTAAAAATTGAAAAAGAATGCAGTAAAAAAGATGTTTCAAAACAACAATTAACATTCAAAATTATCTCACGTAAAACCTTAAAAGCAAATGATATGAAAAAAAGAGAAAGGAAAAAGGGAATCATTAAAAAACTACAATACATACCTACATATAATAATAATTTAAAGAAGGTTAACCATTCTTTTGAAGATTTTAGGATTCGAAATTGGTACAGTTTACAATGAAGGTACCTAACCTACATAAAAATTTATTTTTTACATCCATAGCGTTTATTTAACAATCCTAAGACTACATGGTGTTACGCCATCATCAGGCTCATCTGTCTGAAAAAAATCTTCTGGATTTGGTGGTGTTTCATGGATAATGCTTGGATCTTCACTAGTGTTAGTACTATTCAGAGGAGGTTGGGGTGGTGGTGGTTGAGAAGGATTCCTTCGATTAGTACTTAAATTATCCAGGTAGATTTTTTCCTTTTCCCACAAGTCGGGCAAATTCAGTACTTTTAGAATTCTCATTGCTGCAATCAATATATGAAAATAAATTATTTGTTTGTAGACGTAATTTTTAAATGTACCACACAATTACAATCTTTTGTTTGACGTATAATAAAATAAAATAAAATAAATACATAAAAATTATTCTAACCGTGATTGGAATATTCCTCAAAAGCGTTCAATGGAAATTTGACGAGTAATGGATTTGGAGGATCGGGAATAAGTGTAGAAGATTGCATAGACATTTCCATTAAACATATCGCAGTTACTGCATCATGAATCTCAACAGTATCTCGAAACATTAGCCGTGCATGTCCCTTTGCCAAACGAAACAAACTTTCATATAATCTCACAGAAGTCCGAGAAACGTTGCGATTTGCAGATTTTCGTTGAACGTGGTAATATTGGCTAAGGATTTGTTCAGCATCTTTGGTAATCTCAGGATTTTTTTCCTCCTGTAAACATGTAATAGTGTAAAATGTAAAACTCTGTAAAAATTCACAAGCAATTTAATTTTAACTTTGTACAAACAATAATTATGTTATTTTTATTAACCTTTATTAAAACCATGTAAAATTTTAACGTATCTGTATCCCAAGTTGCATTAACACCTCTGGCTGGTATTATTCCATCATTCGTTTCTTCCTTCTCCAATACTTTATGGTCTCCAAGCAGAAAGTCGCATAACATTCTTAAGAAACAAATTTAATTAGAGCTTTAAAAATTTTATATTACATAATAATAAATAAGGTAGGTACATGTTAATCAATTAATTTCATCAGACTAACTCATCCCATTCTTCAGAATTGTCATCCTTTAAAATTATAACTAGGTCAAAACGAGAGATCAAAGGACTTGGTAAGCCAATAGTCATGTCAATGTCATCTTCTTCCCATTGCTGTGGTTTACCGTTTTTTAGAAACGGTGGGTTTGTTGCGGCAATAATGGTACACCTTGTATTAAGCTTTGTCACCATTCCAGCCTATTTCAAAATAAATTAAAATATTATCTAAACAGATTCTATTCTTGTTCATATGTTTAAGTGTCTATATAACCAAAATTATGTTAATTTTCTTCACTAAAAACACAAAGCAATCTTACTTTTGCAATGCTAATCGTTTGTTGCTCCATCGCTTCATGAATGCTTACACGATCAATTTCTTTCATACTGGAGAATTCATCAATGCAACATAACCCAGAATCAGCAAGCACTAATGCACCTGCCTCCAAGGTCCATGATCCATTTTCCTGTGTAATTTAACAATTACAATAATACAATGAACGATTTATCACAATGACATCATCATTAAGAAAATAATACATGAATAAATACCGAAACAAAGTATAGTTAACCTTACCATCACTGCTGCAGCAGTGAGACCAGCGGCAGTAGTCCCAGTTCCAGTGGTAAAAATCGATCGTGGTATCAATTTGCATGCATATTTTAACATTTGGGATTTTGCAGTGCCGGGGTCACCAACTAAAAGTAAGTGAGACTGACCACGAACCCGCGAACCATTGTCATCTTTTGAAACTCCTCCAGCTAGGACCACGCTCATTGCCATTTTGATTAGATACATTCCACAAATCTAATTGAGAATTTATTTCAGTAATAATAAGAATTATTATAGTAAAAGATTTTTACGGATAGTAAATATATTATTGTAAAATACCTGGGGGCAAAACGAACGTAAAATCAAATTACGTCCTTCAAATGGATTATCTTCATGTTGCTTCCAAAAGTCTTTGAAAAATGTGCGCATTTGGTTTTTTTGCAGCAATGAAGTCTTATAATGATTTTTCACCTCAACATGATTTGCCATTAAAGCAAGACTGACATCGATGGGTTGATTTACACGAAATGGTCTGAATCTAGTGTAAAGAGTTCCGCTGTTAATAACGAAACAAAATGACAAAAAATTACAAGAGGTTTTTCTGTCATGCTAATAAGGAATTATGTAGTTATTTTTAAAGTCTCGTTTTAAACTCACGTAATTATTACATCATCACCCGGTTGACAAGAATCCACTAAATCATCCTCAAGGACTACCCACAATGCGTTTGGTAGACTTCCATAACCATGTTGCGAAAATTGTTCCTAAGTAAGTATAAGTATATTTTTATCATTTATGAATAATTATCAATTATCAAAAGTAACGTAAAGTAAAAAAGCTGACATTCATTCAACTGACATGAACTTTAATTTCCTGATAGTCTTTAAACCGATGAGCATCTTTAACGGTAAGTCCTTCAACTCCAATTTTACAGGCAACAACCTTTGCCTTTTGGCAAAGTTTTTCGCATTGATCAATGCTTTCAGGGAGCACATAATATCGGCTTCGAGGAGCCAGCATCGTCGTAACTTCCTTGCATTTATTACAACAGTAATCCCTTTTATATTCCCTGGGGCCAGATCGACAAATTTTCCCAACCGTACCAACAATTGCCATAAATGTTCCAACTTCTTCAGTTCCTGGAAATGAAGTCATATAACGATCGATCCCTACTTCTGGTATTTGAGAAATTCTCAAGTGAATATGTTGTTTGATTTTCAATTCATCTTTGTTTTCATAACTCTGGTGAATAAAGAGTTGGGCCCGGTAGGCTGCACGATCACCAGACTCCAACACCTTATCCGGGTAGCGAAGTAGCTCTGTAGTGGTACTACCACATTCATAGTTGAGTTCCACGAAACTATATATGAAACAAAAACCAAAAAAATATTACAAATTCTATTATTACTTTAAGCATTTTAATTGATTATTTTTTTTAGAAAGTCATTCTTTTTATTAGTTACCTGACTATAACTGGATAGTGAATTTGCTCGCGGGGGTCCTTCATGATTTCCATTAACTGATCTTTAGAAGACGTCTTCATGAAATTAAACAGCTCCTCTGTAATGTTTTTAAATAAGTTAAAAATAATATGCATTAAAAAGATATACCTATATAGGTATGTACATATACATAATTTTGCTTTTAGTAGCTCACGTTCAAACACATCGCCCAGCCTGGACTTTCTTCGATCTTCTACAGATGCCATTGATTAATCAAATAACTAATTAAACCAAAATATATATGATACTCAAAAAAAATCAACGCACAATTATAATAGCCAGCCTCTCAATCAAATCTCAACGTTGAAACTACAGGAAGCTTTAGGAAGAGTGACAAAGTGACAAAATATTTCACTTGTGTGTGACTTGAACACGTGATAATAAAAATAATGATAGCTTTTCCAATGGAACATGATTTTATGAATTGGTTTTATGCATGCATGTATAAGTATGCTAGAGTTAACATAATCAATATCATATTCCATTATTTCTTATGCATGCCAAATATCTCTCATAAACTTGTAAAAACACGATAACCACACAACTCAAATGCGTACCTAATATGAAACGAACAAAGAAAAAAATAATTGCAAAGCTTCAACTCTGAAACAAACTTAATTGTTTCACAATGCCCCATTGATGTGGAGATTGATTGGATTCTAATACCGGGAACATATTTTATTCTATTATATCTCGTACCCAGTCGGTGTCAGAAATGTAAGCAGATGAGAGAAGATGAACAAAAATATTAAAGCCCTTGGTTTACAATTGAGTACTTCTAATTACAAAAGTGCAATAATTCTGGTTGCGAATAATTATTTTTGAGTTTTTAGTATTTTTCGTAATTTCGTAATTCCGCAAGTTTTGTGAAATCATTTAACAGTACATCTAAATTATTATTCATTCGTGTAAGTTTATAAAATACATAAAATGGAGTTTATTCGAAAGAATTGTAATATAGTTAATAATTGTGTTGTCTACAATTTTTGGTTTTATTTGATTCCTTTAGTTAATAAAGCTGACATAGACTGGTGGTGAAAGGTGCAGTTGCAGTGGAAGAGACCTGTTCTATCAAAAGAGTATAATATCCTCTCAAATTCACAACAGAAATGGAAAAGGTGCAGCAAGGATCTAGTGGGAGTCGGAAACGTATCCGGCTTGATGATTCCGAAGACACGACATTATCATCCTCTCTCTCCTCCTCCTCGTCATCATCCTCATCATCATCCTCATCATCATCCTCATCATCATCCTCATCATCATCCTCATCTGACGACCAAATGAAAAAGGACGATGATAGTGATAACGATAGCATGGACAACAACATGGCAAAGGAATTTTTTGCAGAGTTAAAATCCAAATTCATACAGGAAGCAAAGAAGGAGTTGTTGCTCTCTAGTGAAAATGACATTGTAAACTTTTCGGAAATGATGGATATTCTGGCTGATTTATTGGAAGATGCTCAATCATATGCTCGTAAAATCATTGATAAGAAGTATGGAAGGCAGTGGAGGAAAGCTGACCCGACGATTGAGGAAGGGTATATGGATACCTGCTACAGTTTCATCCGTGTCATTAAACCTCGCCTTAAACCCTTTTATTGTGAAATGAAGAAAAAATTTAAATTGTTCCAATGCTATACTGACTCTGAATTGGAAAATATTGGAAAGGAGGCGTACAAAAAGATTGTCCATGGCTTGCAGGAGGAAAATGAAAAGGATGTAGATTCAATTTTGATGCTTCTCAAGATTGGATGGGAAAAGTTGATGAATGACTTTAAAGAAGAAAATATTGCCCTGCAGATTATGTCTAAGCTAGTTGTCTATTACAATCGAGAGATGAAAAAAAGGACAAATAAAGATGACGCCATATATCACCCAAAAAGATTGGAGACGTTCCATGCTAAACTAGCACAGGCTCTACTATCTTCATTTCAAAGAGTCTTTCCAAAAATGGTTTTAGAAAAAACCGGAACAATCTGCAAAAGTGACACTACAGCAGTGTTAAAAGTAAAGTTGGATAACGAGTTTGCCGTGTACTCTACTCAGAACTGGAAAAGAGTCAACATGGTAGTAAATAAAGGCATTCACGCCAAAAAAAAGGCACTCGAATTTTATAAGAAGGAAATGGAACGAGTGTTGAGAGAAGAACATTGTACTACTACTATGATGTCATTGCTTTATAAGCATACCGAGATTGTAAAAAAAGTGGCAACTGTACTGGAAACTACTATTAAGAAGATTTGGAAGAAAACATCAACCGATTATGATTTAGGGAAATTTCGTCAGCAAGCTTCTGATCATTGGCACCAGGAAATCTACCCTCGATTTAAAAAGAAACAAAAAGAAACCAATAGTAGTTTGCCATTTACCCAAAATGTATCCATTTCTACATCACTGATTCATACAGACTCTTCAATTTCAAAAGAACAACACAATGAACCTCCTCTGGTCTTCCAAATACAACCCAAATCCATCAAGATGGGCATCTTACGAAATGGAAGACCAATAATCTTGAAAAATAATGCATCTGGAGAAATGTCAACTCCATTGATTGTTGGGCTAAGTAATGATGGGCACCTCATGTACGGAAAAGAAGTTGTTGAAGCAGACAAGTCTAACATCAATAGTGAATGGTGGATTGTCAAGACTCTTACAAGCTGTGAAGGGGACACTGTTGCTTGGAATGCAAAAATTAAGCTCAGTAATGGAAACGTTTATAATATTGGCATCGAATTCCTAATTGCTTTCATTGTGTACAACCTTAAGAAAGATGCAGAGTCTTCCCTCAAACTTACGACTTCCATTGCTGTCGTAGCAGTCCCCATGTGGATAACAACCACACAAAGGGTTAGAATGAAAGATGGATTCAAATTGGCGGGCTTCTCCGAAATCCTCTTAGTAAATGAGTCTTCAGCTGCAGCCTACTCCGTGGGTTATTCTCATTCGGACCAAGAAAATAATCTTCAGCACCACCACCACAAGCAATCTTCTTCTCCTCCACACAACATTGCAATTATTTTAGAAAGTAACAATTTCCTCGATGTCTCAGTATATTATGCAAGATCAATGGAGGACTCCACCTCCTCATATAAAACCCTGACTATGGTTGCACATGACGCAAGTTATTCACAAGGAGGAATCGTTGAAAATATTTGGCAATGGAATTTTAATATTACTGAAGCATCTGCGATGATTGTAAAAGCTTTCAAACAAACACATAAACAAATCTTGGTCGAAAGTGTGTCTAATACCTCCAAAATTAAAAAAATTATGACCTTGAGCAACTCGTCGGACTGGATTCCATTGTTTGCTAGGATTCATGCATCAGTTCCACAAAAAGTTTTGCAAAAAGATGAAAATTCAGTACTTATCGGAGCCATACTTTTAAGTCAACATCCTAAACAAATTAAGGAAGTCATCAGGGACAAGATGGCATTCGATGTGTTTGGTTTGGACGATGGATGTCAAATGATGGAAATGATTGTTGATAAAAACTATTCATCACATATTAACAATGAAATTCAAATTCCAAGAAGACTTATGACTCCATCAGCACAGCATTCGGGTGTCCATATTGTGAATTATGAACATTCAAGAGTATTTACGATTGGGAAGCTCAAAGTGTCGAAAAACATCCCGAATGATTTTCATGTACGCTACAATATCCAAATTGATTTTCAAGGAATTGTAAAATTGAAGGATGTGTCAGTTTTTAACATAAGGGATCTACAGTTGGAACCACTTCACAAAGATTTGTTTTGTTGGTACACTCCAAACGCAAATCAACAAGACAAGGAGATTCAACAATCTGTATTGAGATCAATAACTTCAGCAGCGTTAACAAACTAGCTTAGGTATAATAGACTGAACAGTCTCACAGACTCGAAAAGACGATTTAGCAATGTATCATCTAGCTATTATAATGTATTTATTTACTCTTTATTGTTACGTCGTGTATTTCATATAATGTATTACTATTTTGTCACCTTTTTTTCGTTGTAACGTATGTTTACATTGTCAATTATTGGCAAAGAATAAAAACTATTAATGTTAAGCCATAGTTTTTTTTGATAAATATTCCATTTGTTAGAATTAGGATAGTTTTAGTAATGTGAAGCTTTGTATAATGAAACAATATATATAAGAAGAATATAATAATATGTAGATTATCAATTACATATTGAGTATGGATCGCATCGAACCGCACCATAATAATAACCATATCATGATCATGTTGATTATACTGTTTATATTTTCCTTTTGTTTGCTTAATAAATTACGTTTTTAGTTTCTTATACATGTCAAGAAGTGGTCACTAATTTTAATACTATCCTGATTTTAGCTGTCGCATCAAGCAATTCTTTAATGCAAATGATTTTCACTTTTATTCTCACTATATTTGGCAACCACCTAAACGTAAATTAGTATAACATTCGCATATATATTAAAATCTTGTTTTTCTCAAACTCCACAAAACTCATCGGGCAAATACCGTTATACCTTATCACCTCATTTATTTTTTTGCAATTTGGTTTGTGTTATCTATCTTTGGAAGGTTGGCTGTTTCATCATGTGTTTGAAAATGGAATTAATTAAGAAAAATATGTACATATTTGTTAATTCTTTATAAAAATCAACTTACTAAAATCTGTGTTTTACATAAGTACATGTTTTATTTTAGATCTTGACTACATTTACCCACGTACTCGCGAATTTATTTTTAAAAATAGATTTTTAGAAAATACTTTACCCCAAGATTGCTCCACGATCTACCAGCTACCGATCCACAAGCTACCTTGCTTTACCCTAACATCATTTCACATATTTCCGTACATGGAAACATAACGCTAAATTAACAACCACCCAAGCGTATAATAATGTTTCATATATTAAGTAGTGTTCTGTATGTCACAGGATAAGGGTTTTCCTAGAATTTTATCGTTTTGAGAGTGCCCAATGGGGGAGCTTTAGAGCAATGTTTTTATCAACCTAACCTCCTCAACCTCCCCCCGAAGGTAGGAGGTAAAACGACACACCACATTAAAAAATCTTGCAAATTAACAATACATGCCAAATTATTCCGACTTTTTCTTGAAAAACTTTTTAATCATTAAGCATAATTCACATTTATGCATTGTTTCATGGGGATGCAATGACAACATTATATTGGAACGTGATGTTACCAATAGAAGAGAATAGTAAAAATTATATAATATAGGTTATTGACACTGCTTTATCAATTCATTTTTTCCCCAACGATGTTCAAATAAAAAGGTAATTTATTGTGATTGTCAGTCATGTAATACTCAGGTTTGATCAGGGCATGTTGGATATTTCCCAAATAATGTCAGTCTTCACAGTGTCCATAACCATGTTCAACCATTTCCGTAACTTAATAGTTTCCAATGAGGATTCACGATCCTTCTGATGAGGCACTTGGCACACGTGAGCATGGCTACTGTGCCAAATTAGCATTTCATCAAAAACTTCAATGTAAACTTTTACCCCAAATCGGTTCACCGATAGTAAGAACCTTTAGTATATTCCCGTTTGTACACATACTTATTTCTTCTGCACATGGAGCCAAGTCCACATGACACATCATGTTCCATGTAAATTTAGTAAAAGAAATCCTTCTCAAAACATTACGATCGATTAGTAGATATACCTATGATACATTGCCTTCCTAATATCATAATTAAAATATCGATTTATTCGTAGTAGGTTTAATTTGAAACAAAAAAACAGTGTTAAGCTAGCGGCTGAAATATAAGACTACTCTAAACCGGTAATGTTTGCATGCATAACTAACCTGCTTGTTTTAAACAATTTATTAATACAATAATTAGTTTAAAATACGACCCAAGTATATGTAGTATATGATTCAAAGTAGTAATTAATTTTTTCAATAGCATCATACATTTTAGTAGGTATGGATCGCCAAAAGCCTGACAACTCCCCACAACCTAAACGAAGTAAAGTGGTCACTGATGAAGACGGATACTCTGTCTTTCAATGTGAGTATCATGAGCAACTAAAACTACATCATCCAATCTCGTGGGACTCTTTATCTAAAAATGCCAAACATGAATGCTTATGTGCTTGGAGGGTAATATAAAAAAATATATACTTAACCATAAGAATTTGTTTAAGCTCAATTTAAATTTTAAATATAAAATTAGTGTAGCAGGTAGCAATTTTATTAATATTTTTTTTAGAACTTGTCTCCTATTGCAAAGCATGCGTATCACGTTCGAGCTGCTTCGAGGAAGTCAAAAAATATTTCGACATTGTCTGTTCCGATTATTATGGAATTTGTGAAAGGAAGAGGGTCTTTGGATCCCATCGATAAACTTATTGATGTTGATGTTGCCGCTCCTATTCGTCGTCGCAGCCGTCGACTTATTGATAAGCAGTGTTAATTGGACTGCATCTCTCCATCAGATCCTATTGTTCTTTACCCCCTCTTAAAAAATGTAAAAATGGCATGGCGGTGACAGAGAAACATTCACTCTAATGAAGACGAATATTATATACTTACAATTAGTAATTTAGTATCATCGCAAGCATATTATGTATGTAGATAATTATTTGGAAATGATTTTCTTTATATCGTTTGTTTTGGTGGCAAAATAAAGTATATAAACAATAATAATATTCGGAGAACAATTTTAATACGTGTTTACATTTATTAATTTTAGATTGTTTTCAATTATCATGGTTTAAACTAAAATTTAAGGATAAAATTTGTATCGACGACCGACCGCATAATTGACAATTTTTTATCCTGATATTATTGTTTACATTCTAATTATATTAGGTATGTATATTATTGTAACCTAACATAACAATATTTTTTTATTGGATATTTTATTTCATGCATAGATTCCTTACATCAGAGTAAAATTTATGCTAGAATAAAATGTAATAATAATAGTGTTGCCACAATTCGATTAGTAAAAGCTGCAAAAACTGAATAGGTAGGAAGTTTATAAATTCCAAGAAAAACATACCTATGCACACAATATGTTACATGTACACATGCTAGCGGATGGTTTTGAACTAATTTAATCTAATCAATCAATCAGTTATGATTTAATTTTTAATTATTGGCATCCTCATCCGGAGCTTGTTGTAGAACTGGTTCTTCTTCTTCTTGATTGTTAACACGTCGCACACCACCATCCATATTACCTAGTCCTCGTCCTCTTCCTGCCCCATTTATAGCCCCCATAGCACCTCCTCTAATCACGGGCCTAGCAGCTGCTCCAGGAAGATTAATACCATCATCACTATCATCGCTATCATCACTACTATCACTTCCGTTGTTAGCAACTCCACCCCATTCTTCATGAATTGCGGCCACGCGTTGAGGGTAAATCATTGGTGTGATATCAACAATTGCTCTTGTTCGTCCCATAGCATTGAGAAACAGTGTCCTTGCAACCTGGTTTTTGACGATTCTGGCATTTTCTCGTATTTTCTCCAACTGTTCCAACGTAAATTTTGCACGCACATGAATACATTCCTCAATATTCTGAGCAGTTTGCCAGGTTCTAGGGACGCATGAAAATGAAACGGCTAGTCCAGCCTCAGATGCATGTGCTGCATTATTAATAAAGTAGAGTTAAGTTTGATTTTTTGAAGAAAATATTAAACAAATTATAAAAGATATTAGCGAAAGAATTAAACTTACATTGAAAGTAAACTCCAGATTGGATAATGACAAATTGCCCAGCATTCAGCTCTACAGTTTTGGCATCGTAATTATCAAGGCTTAGGTCGTCATTGTAATATAGATTGGAGTGCTGAAGAAACTTGTCACACTGCAAAGTTTCTTGGGGAAATCGAGAGCCACGAAGTCGTCTCCTTAAATCGTCACACATTCTTGATGTAGTTGCACCTTTGGGGATTATCTTTAGCGTTTGACGTCCTCTCAACAAGCAGTAAACCAATCCAAATTGATGCATTTCAGTATTCATTGGTTGTTTTGCTCCAGGTCCAAACACTGTAAATTCTGGAGCTGAGATGCACGCCCAAAGTGGATGTGTCAGCGGCAGGACTCCCTCGTTCTCAATCCACTGGTCAGCTGCTACCAATTGGCGTAAATGACGCATGTCGTCTCCATAAATGTTGATGTTGAAGTTGTATGCAATCGTATTCATATCATCCTGACGTAGACGACGAATCATGCTACTTCGTTGGGTCACAGGACCATACGTATCCCTTACAATATCAACCTTGCCATCAGTTTCCTCTGCAACATAGTGAGCAAAGATATGGCGAAAATTGGCATCGGTGATTGGAGCGATATCAAGAGTGCCCTATAATAAAAGACAAGATATAACAAAATTAATTATATGTAATTAGTAATTAATAATTAATTAATTAAATATTTCCTACTGTACCTTGATCAAGTCACAATTTTGTGTCTGTAGAGAGAAATCCAATAATGGTTCCGGTGCAAGTACCCAACCAATGTCCACTCGATTTTCAATGGCCAGGATCCCAGGTTGATCCTCTCGAAAGACAATTGCAGCCATAATTAACTATAAACTGATATAAAACTTCAAAAAGACAACAATAATTGATTCTCCAATTCAAAACGTTGACAGAAAAGACACAACTGAAGAGGATATCCTATTCCCCTTTTTCTATTCATCAGTTAAATTCTTGTTACTTTAACCTATAGGTATATGGCTAAGAAGAACATGATTGTTTACCTGTATGATGACAGATATGAAAGCAGATTTGATCCTTTCAGCGTCAACGTAATTTACTTTATATAAAACGCATACGTACCGTATTTTCTCTAAAACACGCCCCAGTGTATTTCCGAAAATTCACGGTGTGAGAGAGAGAATTGCTGTTGTGAGGAGGGCTTATTTTCTTAAAGTGCTAACAATAAGTAGAGAGTTATAAAATGGATATTGGGAAAATTCTTCTGAAACACATTTTTTTAATTGAATCCAATATGAAGAATTTTCCCAATTTCCTTTTTTCCTTTTAAAGACTTTTATATAATCAAAGTAGACATTTAAAGTGAGGCTCAAAATTAACAGACGCTTATTGTATTAAAGGAAGGCGTGTTTTAGTGGAAATACGGTACCCATTTATATTTAGGTACCCTTGTTATGTAAGCAATGAAGCAATGAGTATTTGTTTGGAACATGTTATATCATTTGTCATATATGTAATACTATTTGGGTTCGAGTCGGACGATTTTCCATTCCACGTGTTTCTCAATGTGTCAATGTGATATATATGGCTGGAATGCAACATGCAATGCAAGGCAATGTAAAGGAAAACGACCACCACACGCAAACTCCACCTTTATATGTTTTTATGTATGAAGGGTCAAGGATGAGTTGCATCGCGCATGTCCGTATCCTCTTTTATATAACCTAGAGAAAAGTGTGGCGGTTTATTTTTGGAATCGACAAGTTAATCACTTGTTTTCATTCCAACAACACATTAATTTGCTATTGTGTTATTGTGTATGTCACTCTCTACTTCTCTCTCTATAGTTGTGTTTAGCATTTTTAACAAATATTTAGTTTTCTACTATTGTGTTTTTGCAGTCTGCTGCAATATATATTTTTTTTGAGTTTTAATATTTTTGTGTAATTTTTGTTTTCGTCAAATACATCAAATACATCACGTCATCTTATCATCAAGATATTGCAATGGGGAAGAAAATCAAAAAAGAGCGTGGTGATAAGGCACCCGTCAAATTGCACCGGGAAAAAAAGCAGCGTGAAAAGGTGCTGCCCGTCAAAGCAGAATCTGCGCCTTCGAATCCTATATTGTGTGATGGATGCGGAGTATTCATCTCAGATTACAAGAACTTTTGTGCTCATTATAGATTACATTTAGATAGAGCCGAGCAAAAGTACTTTTGTCGATTTTGTCAAAAACCCATTCCACAATTGAGCAATTGGAAAAAGCACGAAATTGTCCATCATAAAAAGGTTTTTTTTGCGGCTCTGGGTATGACTGAAAAGGTAGGTACATTTTAAATTCAATTTAATTTCGTTTGAGCATAGTTATGTACAATAAATATTTATTTTCTTAACTTCTTAAAATGTGTTGTAGGTGGTGGAGTAATAGATAAAAACTGTGTAAAGTTATTATTTTTTAAGCTACAAATTTTACAAATCTTATTTTTCAACAGGTAAAAGTAAAGAAACGGAATGCTACTTCAATGACACGAGGGCGTGTTCAAGATCCAGCAGTCTCATCATCTTCATCCGCCACCACAAAGGGATCCCCACCAACGCGGCGACGCAAAAACCCTAAACCTTTTTCAAATCAATCATTATCATCACCACCTGAACCTTCTTCAACTCTGGAAACTTTTGAACACATTTGTGATGATGATGTTGGAGTAAATGTGACTAGGATGCTTTTGGATGACTACACGTCATACTTATTAGGAAATGGTGACATTAACAACCCCAAAGACGACGCTGACGCTAACGCTAACGCTAACGCTGACGGTGATGATGATCAGGTTGATGCGGTTGTTGTTGAAGCTCATCATGATGATGCTCCTCTTCCTTCTG
>JAQGAG010000054.1:0-30890 GCA_034696835.1 Lepidocyrtus lignorum
AATACACTAATTCTTAAAACATACCCCTTATTTTACCACAGCTCATTTGTAATAAATAATTACAACTGCCAGCTGCACTTTAATGTAAATTATACTAACACTTCAGTAATGGACCGAAACTTAGCAATTTTTAAATTGCCAATAAACTAAATCACTTTGCCACTCAATGGACTTTGACAAAAAAAATCAAGTAAAAAATGTGTTTTTCTTTTTGACATTTTGAGCACTGGATAAGACTTTGGAGCAATATACGTACTTAATATAATTTTTTTCGAATGGTTTGCAGCCAGAATAGAAACTTGAGGTTCATCTTCTTCCTCCTCCTTGATCTCACCTTGTCCAAGTGGCAGATTTGTGGCAGTTTTGCAAGGCGGTTTCAAATGAGCATTACAGTTCTCAGCGTGATTGCAACACTGTCGACCACTACATCCTTCACCTGTATGAACACTATGATTACATTGTAATGGAGATCCAGGTGGGGTCAACTGACTGTTATTCAGACAACTGCAAGAAAAAATCGTCACAAAATTCGTACAAAACATAGTTTAGCGAAAACTGTAAAAGTAAATAAAAGTGGTGAGAATGGAAGTGAGTGGATTTAATAAAAATTATCATTGAGTAGCGTCTTGCAGCTTTTTTGTGTATTTTTTGAAGTTTTAATTAATCAAACTATCAAGGTTTATTTTTAAAGGGGTACTTAAACTGCAAATGCAAAAAATTGTAAACCGGGAAAAGTATTTTTTCAATTTCAAGATCATAAAACTAGGGAAAATCAAAAGAAAGCTTCAAATTTTCAGCAATTTCTAATAAAAAATCAGGGAAACTCAACAAAGTCCAGCATCACTCATACAAGTCGATTAAAAATTTAAATTCACTTCATCCTCACTTTAATACTAAATCTATTAACTATTTGTGCCTAAAAAGATTACTAAATTAAGCCTAGTCTACTGATAGAGCTATGAAAAAATTAACTATCATTTGCATCCTCCTTCTGCATTAGTTACTTTTGTTTACGATTGGAATGTGCCGAGCTTACATTATATTTATTATGCAATCTCAATTAGTATACCACCACCCATGTCTTAACTTTATTATTACAAACTAATGAAAAAGGCGCTAGATAATGTGCAGCCATTTTACTGTTATTATAATGCAATTGTATGTACAACGTCGTTAGGTTAGGTGCAATAATTCTACGAAGATAGGAAAACGTCTGATTTGTAGAGTTCATCACATTTCAAGTTTACATAAAAAATTACCATCAGTACTACATAGTTGAAGAGTGAAATTGAAAGTGGAATGGTGTTTTTGACGAAAATGATGATATATGCAAATGCAATTAACAAGGGGAGCCTGATTACAGTTTATGAATTATGTTTTACCTTGGGGGGTTGGTTTGACATGGAGCTCTAGCTTTAATCCAGCATTACACATATCAACATCCCTGCAGCATTTTATTACAAACGTTTCATTCTTTTTCTGTGAGTATTCACATTGAACGGGCTTTTCGGGTGGGTATGAATCCTTTCCGTCCAGGCACCTGTCATATCATGTTCCCAAAGTTCCCATATCAAAAACATAATTCTTACTTGGATATAAACCTAAAATGTGGGGGTGATGTGGAGGCTAATGACATTTGAGATCTACAAGTGGTATTTTGACGATCAAGCGCATGTACAATCCCTAAAATTATCTCTTTAGCTCAAGATTATTTCTAAAGTAAATTGGAATTATAATCTCCCTCCTCAAAAAACCATGGTGGATCCTCCTCTCCCCCAACTCATTTAATTTTTACTTTAATATATCAAAGCTGAAATCTGCGTGTGGTCTCATAGTCAGCTTGATATTATCCTACATTTTAAAACTTATAATAAGGATTATAACAAGCGATAAAAATGGTACCAGAGATTTTACCACGCTTGTGCTGTGATTCATTCATAAAATAGTCGTCATCCCCAATCCTTTTGCAATGCTCTTATGTTTACTCTCTGCGTTAAATGTAAGGAGATTTAACTTCATAAAAGTTAATTTTATTCCCCTACTTTGTCAATTGGTTATGTCAGGATTAACGTGAGCTAATCTTTCCTCGTCTAATTAGTTGTGCCATAATATATTGTATTAAAGTTCATAGCACTGGACTACTTCCTTTAAATAATGCATTTTTTCGATTAGTGTCACAAACATGTGGATAAAGCTGTATGAGTGTGTGATTGCCAAGTTAACTCTTGACAAACTAACTACAAACTCGTGGATTGTATTATGTGTACGTTGAAAGTGATCTCACTTTTGAGTTCAAGACTGTTTACATGACATAACAATGGCTCCTTTCCCTTACCCTTTCTTGTACTCACGTAAGCTAAGCTAACGAAAACCGTTGAATAAGCCATAATATCGCTTTTTGGCTTCCAGTTAATCCTCTTCTAATTTTTAATGGCCTACCCTCCAGGCGCCTTACTAGCAATAAATATTTTTTTATTATTAATTGTCAAAAAAATGTTTTCCTTCAATTTGTTTATGCGTTTGCTTCTCCACTCAACTTCTTCTTTATCTTTTTTTTAATGGGAAATAAAACTAGTTCCGTTCAGTTCCGAAAAAAATATTCAGTCAGTCAGAATACATTTTTTACTTCACTCAACTTTTTTTACATACACAATATGTAGATACCTATGTACCTAAGTATGCCACTTTGTATTTCTGCAACATCAACTGCATCTTTATGCACAAACTCAGCCAACCGCAACTGATAGCTGATACTTGACAATTTTTATTGTTTATTTTAAATCTGTAATCTACACAATGAAAAATTATATCCCTACGTGTTTCATAGTGCATGAAGACTACGATATGGTTGTAAAGTTTTTATCACTTTCCTGGTGTCATCATCATTCTATCACTTCATGATAATATCCCGAAAAAAAACTGTACAAAGTGATTGATACGAAAATTTCATTCAAAGGTTTTCGAAATGCATAATATACTGCACAGTGCATCCTATCATGTTACATCTACATCAAGAAGAATCCCCATATCAGTACAATAGTGCGGTTTAAGCCATTCTATGTTATTTTTCTCTGTTGTTTTTCCTCTTCTCCTCCAAGTTGAAGGAGACTGATCCTATACGGAAAAAAACATCATAATAATTTATGCACGAGAGGAATGTATGCAAGTAAGTACTTGTGCAATAAAATGTCAACGCTAAAAACAAATCTTTTTTTTCATCCTGAATGAGTATATATATGGTGGTTGATACCTCTCATCATCATACAGACTTCATCATCATCATGAGTTGATGAAAAACTGGATTTTTCAATCATCATCTCGTTAGTGCAATGTTCTTTTACTGTTAAAGAGCCTATCTACCTACGTATATCACATTCTTTACAACTACCTACGTAACGCGGATTTTATGCCGCCCATCATTCCAAAAGAGTGAGAGTTTGTGATCTCATAAAATCCTGATGATTTCCCATTCGTGACAATATTTTTACTACTTTTTATTATCATGTTGATGGAGACGCAAAATGTTCATCAAATTGCCACTAATTTCCCTATACTTCGTTTCAGCTATAACCAACTTTTGAATCTCTTATTTTCCCCTCCATGTACTCCTCCCTTGCCAGCCAAAGTGTTCCAAAATATTGTTATTACTTTTAATATTATTACGTGGTTGGCGTGATCTTTAAGAGCTTTCTAAGGCGAGTGGGGTAATTTTGAAGGATTAAACCACTTATTTTTAAGTTTGGGACACACCATCCGCATGTGTTTTGCTTGAGTTGACAAATGACTCTAAAGCTGTCTAACACTGTAAAAATGCAAGTTTCATTAAACTATGACTCTTTTTATGACCCAATGTAAAATATAATAGGGCAACAAAAACATTATCATAATCGAATGTTGAATGGTTGACTGACTCATTAGCTGCAGTGCTTGAGCCGCTTCCTTTCACTATCCAAGAAAAACTACGTGTTGTTCGACTGAAAGGCTTAAAATATTGACTCTGAGCTGACCCCTGATTTCCTCCAAACTTATTTTTCTCTCCCCAGCACAAATAAAATTTGAGTTTTTTCCCTCCAGGGACCACGTATTTTTGTTTTGAAATATTTTATAATCTCCTACAATCTCAGTTTCAGCAACACATCTGCCAATTTCAAAACGTTTGGTCTGGAAGGGTTAGTGAAACATATCAATAATGTAAAAGCAGTCATACCTAGTCTCCTAATCACTTACTCATCTCATCAGATCACGTCATAACAAAAAATTCTCTTTTACGAAAGGGCAATGTGCGAAAACACTCAAAAGTTGCTTTTTTAATACAATTGTTAGTAAAAAAATCAATAAGGAAGAACACACGCCTTTGAAGAGTACAAGAATAGTTTTTATATGCTTTTGCTTTTCAATCAGACTCGCTCAAATCCTCAATCAGGAAGGAAAAGCTATCTAAAATTAATAATTTTATCTAAATGTAAACAAAACCATCAACCACATTGTTTTTTATATGGATTAGCACACGCATTTGACATTTTTTTTGCAGAGAGTTAAGGAGTTTATGGGCACACAAAAGTTCAGGTTATTTATAGCATTAGAGCAGCAATCGTTCACATGTAAAAAAATTGATATTAATAGAGGTGGTTATTTCAGTCTAGTAAATCGACAATTAATTACTAATTAAAATTAATATGGGGCTAAGAATTTGAAATTTTGACATACTTTAAGGAACTATTGTTCAAAAAATCATTGCATTTCATTTCTTTACTATTTATTCGCAGAATTGAATGAACCATTAAATCGGTCTAGACTAGACCAATTGCACTTGAGGCAGCTGATTTATAAAAAAATATACTACTGCATTGTGTCTGGTTTTGGTACGGATTGAGTTTTAATTATTTTACAATTTCTCGCCTTTCTGTAGCGCATTGATATAAATGCTTTTCTTCATTTATCCAATGCACCGAAAAAAAGTTTCAGAAATGGGTATGTTTTGTTTGCTGCTTAAAATGCTTACCTGACTTATCTTTAGCCCTATCTCGAGGAAGCAGTTTTAGTCTTTTGCCAGCATTGCAAAAGTCTTGGTCTTGACAACACGAGATGACAAAGTTCGAATCATTTTTTCGACACCATGCAGGACTCTCAGGAGGGAAACTATATTCCAGCGAAAGGCACCTTTTTATGCAAACACATCAATGTTTTAAAATATAAAAATGACAGAATAAGATGTTACACATATGTCGTTAAAAATATTTTATGTATGTAATCATAATTATTTAAACTCGATAATAAAAGTCAAATCCCCGCAAATCTGTCACTTATGCAGAAAAAATACTTTTTCATTTCAATCCATGTTAAATTCTCATCTTTGGGAAAGTTATCTATCTCTGGATGAGCTTTACTAACTATGTAATACTGCCAGCCTAGCAAGTTGACTGTCTTGAACTTATCATGTGAAGGGGAGATTCCATTCTTTATATGCAACGTTCACAGTATTAGCGACATAAAATGTATGAATCAACTTATTGAGCAAATCAGTAATGGAAAAATAATAATCTAATCTATCCATGGGAAGATGCTTACATTTGCAGAATATAGGGTGGAAAAGCCTCTTCAACTTAATAAATCTCTGTAAATTTCTGCTTAGCTAGTAAAATGCTTTAAAATGTTCTGTCCGGTTTTCCATATAGATTTTTTATGCTATTCAGCTGATTTTTAACATTTTAAGAGCTTAATGAGCTTGTCATGAATAATGATATGATGATGACCCAAGAATGATGATCGTCATCTGATTGATGATAAGTATTCAAAAATAGTACTGCCTTGCAACAAGATTAAAATATTTTCTTTGCTGACTAGGATGAGAACAACTGAAGTTACTATATAATGTGCACTTTCGATCTTTGCTCAAAATCAGAATCCATCCCTACATAACATGTTTAAAACTGGCTTTACATTTTTGATCTGTTGTGAGAATCAGCTCTCATTTCATTTCTGGCCTAATGACATCTTTCTGTGCTATATACAATGTTATAAGTTATGTGATATGATATTATCAAAAGAAACATACCTATTTGATTTCCCTGACCATGGGACTATGTGACTGATTTGACATGATAAAGACTTGACTGATTAATGGAGAAGGAAAACTTTTAAAAAATCCATTGATTCTTTCCTCCAATACCTACGTCACCTATAACCATTACTCATTTATTATACTCAAAGTACTTAATTAATTCGGAAGGCCCATCGGAATTCTAGAATGGAATCCTAGTGAATGTGAAACCTCCCATGCATCATGCACTCCACCGACACGGGAAGTTTTTGCGTAATACTTACGGAGCAAATTTTCTGCGGTGGATCGTAATCCAGCAGAAGTAATTTAATATGAAGACTAAACCTACCAATCCTACAATACATGCTATTCCTAGCTTCAATGTAGGGATTTCATACATCATGAAAGAGGGAAGATAAAAAAAATTCATTTTTGCCCATGGTCAATCACTACACGACTTTACAATGTTCTATTCATCAACACTTTAGCTTATCTCCCCTTTCCATTTAGAACATATTTACTTTAAAATAAGTGAGCCGAGCGAGGTAGCCGAGATAATGAAATGAAAGAGGGGAAAGGGGAAATTTTATGAATAACTTGGACCGTTCATTCATTCGTAAACATGGGTCATCATCATCAACTAAATGAATAAAATTTATACCTAATTATGACAATTTTTTAACTGCGTAATTCTACACAATATGATTCTAAGCCTCTCTCCTCATTTGGGGACGAAATTTATCGATATCGCGGAATATGGAGTGGACTCATGTCAATTATGAAAAACTAGATGAAACATATGTATCACATATGAAGTAGATTGATTATGAAGAGAATGTTCATTGATCCCAGAGGTTTCAATGTGTAATGGGGAAAATATGATTAAAGATAGAAAGAAAAATGTTTTAAACCCAGAAGCTTCTTACTTTTGAAGTCGAATCATGCTACGTTTGTAGATTTTCTTACGTTTTTCACTAACTAGTCATTACTACCGATTTAGCTTACCGATATTGATAAACCGGCTTGTCTGAGTTGGGTTCCAGGGATGTGGTGGTAAAACAGAAGCCATCCGTTTCACAAGTGTTATTTGTATTATGGCAGATGTCACATCGACACTTCAACCCTGGAAGACGATAAAATATATTTATATAGTTTGTAAATTTAATAGAAACATCAGATAAATCGTGGAAAACTGTCATGAAATATCTTAATTTGCATACCGTTGACTAGTGAGATTGATGAGAGACTGAGAAGGAGTACGAAGAAAAGGAACCCAAATGAGGGCCTGGGAAATCCCTTAAGCTTGCTGATTACTGGCATGGTCGACATGATTTGATTTCCGGAGTTAAAACTTTATTGTAAATGATCAGGTTCTTGTTCGATGAGCTTTGGTGGCTAATTAATACTTAATCCTTTAGCTCACGCAGAGTCCGTAATATAAAAGGAGAAGCCAACACGTTCCGCCTAACTTTCACAGTTAGCGATGTCTCGACTGTCGCTATTTCTCAAAGACAAGCACTTTTTATAGACATTTATGCTGATGTGTGCTGGCTATTTTTTTTATTGACGAGTAACTTTTATGTCGTATTTATGAGCTTTTTTTCTCGGATTTACTTTTGATTGCTTTTGAGGAATTCAATTGAAGGAGCCGTTAATATCCGTCCTTCCCAAATGTGACAGAAGCGTTTCAGTTTTTTGAAGAAGTCGTGCTTGGTTTCACCACAGAGAACCTTTATCTAACTGCTCCTTGAGGTGGGGCGAAATTTTAAGGAAACATGATGACGGAAAATATTTAATATGGGTTTTAGTCACGTTGTTATTATTCGTAGAGTTTATGTTGTGGGAGGACTGTCCCAACAAAAGTGACTCTGCGATGTCCATTCCATTTCCTTACGGGATTTCCAAAATAAGTGACGACACGACAAGTTAATTTTTAGGGTTTGTGGTTTGTATGAGCAGTTGATGAAAAGATTTTTTAGCAAATATTTAAGCTGATTGACATGTAGAAGCTTGTTCCTTCGAGTCTAGACAAATCTCAGGTTGAGATGAATTATTTCCCTTTCCCCAGACCTAGAAGAGAATTTTAAATGGGGATTAGGAAAATAACCTTAGATATTGGTTCTAAAATAAAGAAACTAACAGGAGGAAAGATTTAAATTATAAAATTTGTGAAAAAAATGCTTCTTAGACTGGTCTAATTGTAAGAATAAGAGCTGACCAAGCCCACAAACACAATGCCAGAATGTGGGGAAGAATCAAGGATGAAAATTATCTGTGGTTGTACTTAATTATGCAATAAATTAAAGAAAGTGGTTAGGACTCACCAGTTATATGACAAATCAAAGAGGTTTCTTGGTTCCTTTCCCAATAAGTCGTTATTTTAGGTTATCATTTTTATAACCATTTCTCTCCTAGTCTTACATGACACTTGTGCTTTCACTTTAATAGTTTCAGTCTTACACGAAATTTACAGTCTTGAAATATGGTAGTTGAAAAAACAATTGTAAATGGGAAGCAAAATTCATTTACTCCCAACCTGAATAGAAATCACAATTTGCAAAGCCACTTCAAACCTTTCTCTTGTCTCGTTTTCCACAATTTTCACAGTATTTTCCCAACCACACAATCAGATTATGAGTATATTAGCTAAAATAAGTTAATCGTCTATTGCTAATTATTAGTTTAGTTATTTGCCTGTTTGCAAATACAAACTTTCACAGTCAAACCTAAAATGTTTCAACCATAAGGGGAAAGTTTTACTTAATCGATTTTCCCAATGGCCTACTCAAACGCACCGAGTCACAATACAGATAAGTCACTAACCTACAGATAGTTTTCGTAATAGTAACTTTCACTTTGCAATCTTCGCGGATTACAGGAATAGTTAAACGTAGTTAATAATTGAATTTGAATATAGTAAAACAACTCGCTTTACAGATTGGTATTGGAGGTAATGTCAAAGAGTAGTATTATTTCCGTGAAAATGCAAATTTATTAACTTACAAATAAAGTTAATCAGGATATATCGGAAAATATTCCCCCAATTAAATATGCTTGTGTAACTCGATGAAGCAAACTGCTTTCACCATAAAGATCCTTTAAGCTTGTTTAATGCTTTCCTTGTAACTCACATCATACATAACTCATACAACAGCCACTTTCTCCACATTTAAATCTTTAAAAAGTCATTTGTAATTCTTTTAATTGCAAACCTTCCCCCAAATAAAGTTCTACAAAGTTTATATATTTTCCTAGCATGCGAAAAAATTACAAACCGTAATTTGGGTATAAAAATTACAGACGGTAGTCTGTCTGAATCGTGTGCTCTGAAGGACGAAAGGAATGCATTGTACATAATATATGTGTATATTACGATGCAGAGGATACACGGTCTGCTCACTTTGTGAATCCTTTGCATGCAATTTTTTTAGACTATAAAAAACAAGATATAATCATAATCATATAGTTCGTCTACAGAAAAAAACAGACTTTATGTTATATCAACCAGCGCTGTATTGCACGAGCACGGCACTAACAAATGTGGCTCTCGTAATACATTGAAACATTGCAAGTCTCTTCAGTATGCATTGGGATTACAAGTCTGATACCTAAAAAGTAATCCATAAGATAATAGCATCTAGTAAGGCTAATATTTTATACCTATGTCTGGCTGTCTGCTCGTGTTCATTCCTCGTCTGAAAACTTGTCCCTATCGAAATAGATCCTTTTGTGTATTGTTATTGATGCGATGGTAGTGGCATGGGTTGAAATCAACGTCTTATTACCCCTACTATATTTTATATCCCTATTTCGAAGCAAACTTGATTGTGTGGGGGACTTTCTTCTCACCATCTTCATATGATGATGTAGAGTAGAGCCGCTTGCAAAACTATGTACTTTACTCGTGGAAAACCAGACAAGAGAAATATGTATCGCGATAAGTTCTGCCAGCGCCATGCCAGCTTTCCTGCGTTTGTGCTTCTCCTTCAATTCGCAAGTACGGAATGGATGGTAAAAGGCACTGGCTCCTTGTTAAACTTACTTCATCTCCACTAAACTGACATTAAAGGGGACAAAACTGAAAAATCTTCTCTTTGTATTCCACGTTGCTCCCTACGCTTATCGTAGCTTGGGTGATGGTGACGCTCGTGTGGATAGAAGATTATGTTGCTGGCGTGGCTTTGTTGCTTTGCTGTTGAGTCTTAGGTAACTGAACCGATGATGGTGATGGACGTAGTTTTGCAAAAATGAAGATCTTTTTTTCTCGCCGATTGCTTGAAAATTCGAGATGGGAGATTGAAAGGACTTTTGTGCAACTTTTCAGATTGTACTATACGTTTCTTCTTTGTGTACTTTGGGTTATGTTAGGGTTGCCTAAACTGTAAGCTTACTTATGCACTAGTCCGAAGAACCTTTCGCTTACGCGTGCTAATAGAGAGTGAGAGGCTGAACTGTTTGTTCCGATCCTAAATATAAAGTGAAAAGACGAGATCAAAGAGATCTTGCTCAATCTGCTGTCAGATTCAAAATGAAAGTATGATTCTAATTTTTGCATCTTTTCGTCTCCTTTTGCATCTTAACGTTTGGTTTGGCTTGGGTGTTTTGGGTAGGAAAGAACTCGCAGTTCGGTATTTATGACACGATAAGTGGTTATTTATGCAAGGCATGGAAAAGATAAGATATCTTTGGATGGGCATGTTTAATGCGGTGTGCTTGGGTGTATACAGTGTACGCTTGGATTTACAATATTGCACTGTGTTTATTCTTTAAAGTAAAGTAAAGCTTTTTTTGCAAGCTCCTTTTTGCGTGCATACTTTCACAGGAGACTGAACAAGATCATTATTAGCTTTAGGGATGGAGAATCTGCAATCGCTACTCTTTCAAATTGGACTTTGCTGCACTTTATGGCGAGAGGAAAAATTGCGAGCAGAATGACCTTTTCGCATGGGATAATTTGATTTAAAGGATATGACGGAACGACAGAGACGACCAACGACGAGCCCGGTCACCAACAGTATTTTCATAGACCTTCAGGACTGCGGACGGATGTTAACCGTTAATTATTACAAGTATGAGATTATTCCGATAACATGGTAATGGGGTAAAATAAAATTTCCGGTTACTTATGGGATTTGGGTAAATAAATTGACAAGAAGTCATCTGTAAATTGCTTTCTAAAAAAACAGGAAGTTTCCAGTGATGCACGAATTTCTTCAGTTCAGTTAAATATACCATTATGCTAGAAACAGTAGACTCTATTGTAGAAACTCCACTAGTGATTGTGGTATTGAGCAATGCCGCACTGTGACTTTGACTGTGACCAAACTTTCTCGTAATTTCTCTGAGACTCACTTTTCATGTCATACGTATAAATACATATATTTATATATATATATTTATTCAGGCTATCAATGAGTTAAATCAGTACTACAGCCTGGAGAAAGTTTAGATAAACTTAAAATGAAATAGCGAGTCCATGAAATACTCAAATACCCAATTTTAACGTCAGTTACGAAATAAAAACTTGCCAGGAAGAATGCAATTTATTCAGATGAAAGGATTTTGCTATTGTATGGGGTAGGGGTAAACTCGGGAAGATCGGGTTGAGTTGCCACTACAGTTGCGGCTAGTTGCTCCGAATCCGAAAAAAAATCATTCATGATGATGGGAATCTCGTCACTTCTCATTCTAGCTTTTACCCGGTATGATATTGCCTAGTTATGATAACGAAATCAACCATGTGATAATTACTAGCCAAAGACAAACGCAAGCTTGCGTTAAATGAAATACGTTTATATCATACAGTTATCGAGTTATCAGACACCAAATTCTCAATTATCCTTAATGTGCAATTAGTCAAATGAGTTCATTGTTTTAATTTACATTTCTGAATTTTTCCTTGCCATTTTAATGACTAGCTAAATTATTGTTGTGGAAGTAGAATTCTGATGGATTGATAAATCAGGAATGCGAATGGTATGTATGCAGTGACGATTTTTTTTGATAATGGTCCGAATATGCATTTCTCATCATCATTTACTGTACCAGTGTACCAGGTTTCAGTCTTACTAGTCCCAACTTGCCCCGGTCCTCACTATTGTGATTCAACAAATAGAGCAAACAAATGCAGAACAAAAAAATAACTACACAAATGTATGCTTAAATTTTAAATAATGAAATCTTAAAATTTATTATCACAGTCAATTAAAAAATATACATTAAAAATGATTATTTAAATAACATTAGGATTATCATTGACAATATTAACAACAAACTATAAAAATTTGCATACCTATTCGGAGAAAATGTTAAAAATAGCTTCATCTATTTAAGTAAAAATGAGCATAATTTCATTGCATATTTATGTAATTTCGCTACTTGTTCATCAAAAGTAAACTTCTTTTCCATTGGCCCATCCAGGCCCCATCCGTCTACACCATTTAATTAAAAACTATTTCATAACAAGTTCAATCATTTTTGAATATTGAATAGGCATACCTATCCCTACTTTGGCAGTTTTACTTTCTCTCCTCTCAACCATTTTTGTTCAATACTGACGGAAGGGAATTAAGATAATGATTGTATACTCAACTGATAGCGATTTAATAAGCTGCAGTTCCATAAAAAAAATTGTACTAATTTCCATTTAAAATACTTGATTGAACATAAAAATTACGCTTGGACTGATTGCCAAATTTCTAAAAAAAATGATTTGTCCAAATAAAATAAAAAGGAGGATTAGGAGTATCATCGTCGTCTTTAGTCCTTTAATGACTGAACTTAAAGATTGTTGTTGAGCTTAATATCTTTTTAAAAATTGTGTCCTTGTCCAAATTTCTGGAAATTTCTCGAAAAACGTTATTCATATTATGTATAACAGATACATTTTGTGTTCATCTTTCTTATGTACATTTTGTTTTTCGTTCAAAGTTAAAATCCCTCTTGCAAATTGTAATTAACTTTACACTTATTCTAATGATAGTATAAATTACATCTTAAAAATATACGATTGTTATGAACACGTTACAAAAAATCTATATTATTGCGTAGAATTTAGAGTTGTCCCACTTTTTATAGAGCATGGAATATATCTCCACTTATTACACTGTTTATGGACTTTTTCTACGTACTAATTAACTTCCGTAGGGTTTGTAGTTTAGTTTGGCTTAATACTAAAGCGATAAAATAACAATATTCTTTACAGTAAAAAAATCTGGGTTTTATTTGTTAATTTTTCTACACAGTAGTTTCATTTTTGCGAACGGATTGCTGAAGCGGTTGCTTTTCTCGTTGAAGTCTGTCAAGTTCATTGTAGTACTCATGGTCTGACTCCTCTTCGGACCTTGAGCTATGTCTGACTATGGATGAAGGACGGGCCAACTGCTGATTATTTTGAAGTTGGTAGTATGGGTGCTGAGGTGGTTGAGCCTTAACAGAGTTAGTATTACTATTGTGAGCAAAGTTGCCCAATATTTGGCCATTGTGATGATGGGAATTGTTTGCGGAGGTTGTTGACGCACTGCTACTCGCATTCGGGGCTAGTGGCAATCCGATGGGGGCGTAGGCGAGGGGCACATTCGTATACTCTCGGGCCATGAATTGATACTCTGGGTTATCGACGAGGGTGGGGTAGTGGGGTTGACTATTTCTCATGGCGTATCGACGAAGTTCGTTGTTATCACCGGTATCAGCTACAAAGAATATGAAGAAAACATTGAAGATTATAGCTATGAATGATTATACGTAACTGAACATGATAGACCAACTACTTAAACATTGCAATATGAAGTGCTGACTTCTTACCGTGATTTCCAGAATCACTGACTAAATCAAGATATGTTGAAGCATTTTGATTTGTTTGTGGGGATGGCATCAGATAGTCATCCTCATCCACTGGGAGATCAAGTTTCAGATTGCCAACAGTAGCTTCCCTACTTTTGGAGGAATCTGTGGAGTAGCAGCCATCGCTAGTATCCCTTCCCATCATTTTAAGAGGATCGCTGCAATACCGGGAGTCAATGACTGATGGAGTCCGTCCACCACCCGTACTTCCATACCGGTGCCTCTCCCTATAGCGGTTATGAAAGTTTTGTGGGGAGTCCGGCAGACAGATTCCTCCCTGACTTCCCATCCCAGCTGCTCCAACAACGCCCCTTTTCAACGTCCCGTTTGTGGAGGCGGATGAAGATGTTGTTGTTGTGCCGTTACTTCGAGGCTGTAAATACTCCTCCGCATCTATGATCACTTCGGGGCCATCCATAGCGGAAGAAAGATTTCTTATGAGTTCTCGCTCATCCTAAAATAGACAAAAATCCATATTGTTGACATATGTCAGGGAACATTTAATGTACAACACAACCCAACTACACAAGACAAAGCAACTACGAAAACATTTCCCGAAAATCATTACTTTTTTTCTATTCTCAATTCATCATAACTTTCTCTTTGATCTTTAAAAAAATGTACTACATATATAAATTGGAATATACAACATGAAACTGAATAAGACCATCAACAACCCGTCAGTTGTAAACTTTTCCACGATCTTTAGCGTATCTCGTTTTAATTTTAATCTAAGAATGTACTAACGACGAGCATCTTATGTCAGACGAGAGGATTCAAATTTTACTTTAGTAGAACAAAGCCAGTTGAAACCTTCCAAATAGCAAACTTTCCCTACAAAGTAAAATTTCCGGGTTCAACGATATTTTAACAAAAAGCATGATACACTTTTAGAAGCCATGCATTAATTGGTTAACAGTAAATTTTGAATATTATGGCAAACAAAAACAAGACAGGTAATTCTATTGTAATATTTAGGTAGTGTTTGTATAACAAGTTCCAACTTACACTACACGTATCTGTTTCTTGAGTTATTTGCTGAATAGTGCAAGAATCTACCTGAGGAGTGTACGACGGGAGTCTCATTAGCTTATCTCCAGGAATGACAAGATACCGACCGGGATCCCGAGACATTTTGGTGAACTCCTCAACCAACTCTTTGAACAACGGCCTCGCCTCCGGATCCACCATCCAAGTCTTAATTATAATCATGTAAAGCTCTAGCGTGCAGATTGAAGGCTGCTCCAACCGTTCTCCTTTCATCAATAGTTCCGGCACGTCTCGCAAAGGAACGTTTTCATAAGGTTTCCCTCCATATGTCAGTAACTCCCAGACCGTGACACCTGTTTGTCAACAAAATATTATGTAATATTACAATAACGTTCTTTTCTCAAATCGAAAGGAAAAGGAAAGAAAGCAAATGAGAGGAGAGAAGAAAAAATCAATTCAATGCTCTTACCAAACGCCCACACATCACTCTTGTGAGTAAAGACGCGATCTTTGATGCATTCAATTGCCAACCATTTGATGGGCAGTTTTCCACCTTCCGCTTTGTACTCATCTTCATCCAAGTCTAATAACTTTGCTAAGCCGAAATCGGTAATTTTTACAAAGGTCGGAGTTTGAATGAGGACATTACGAGCAGCCAAATCGCGATGAACTAGACGCCTGCTCTCGAGATATTCCATTCCTGCAAAGTTGAACGTAGACAACTTTTAATTCTGAGTTGCTGAACAAGAACAACTTTATAGGTATGACGTATGGCCGGGCCGGTATTTGAGTATACATAATTTATTATGGAATATCTTACCTTTGGCAATTTGAGTACACCAATTGATTATAGCCTTCGATCCAATCTTGTCCTTATTATTGTGAACATAATCCCGAAGACATCCAAGTGGCATTAATTGAGTCACAAGCATGAGTTGGGAGCTCAAGCAAACAGCAAGTAATTTGAGAAGATGAGGATGCTCCACACTCGCCATGATGTAAGCTTCATCCAAGAACTCTTTTGATGCGCTCGCTCCAGTACCCTCTTTCAACACTTTGATTGCAACGGGAATCTTCACGTTTTGTCCTTCCGGTATCCAGACCCCTTTGTACACAGTTCCAAACGCACCATAACCAAGCATCCCACCGCGTCTTAGTTCCTCTTCCTTTACTGTCCGGAACTTGTTCAGATTGGGCTTGACATTAGTGGGGCGAAGTGGTTCGTTGTCATCATAGCCACCGGTCATGGCAATAGTCATTTTTATCTCGTTTGCTTTGGTTTTAGCCTTGAAGCAGTAGACTCCGATGATGACGGCAAATATTGAAATCAGAGAGGCGCATAGGATAGCGGTGAGAACTATGGGGGGAGGTGTGTTTGTATTGTTGGGACTGGGAGGAGGAGTGCGAGCACAAAATGGCTCATTTTCGTTTTCAACAATTCGATGTGGGTATTCTGGAGGGCAGTGCATGGTGCAAATAAAGCTCGAATTCACTTCGTTTCCGGATTCACCATCCTATGAAAAGGAGAAAATTAATTGAAAAATGCTCACTTTGAATAGCGTGTCGTTATTTTGCACAATCAATGACAATTTTGTATTTTGACTTACGGGATAAATTCGGAAATTCCGGCAGTTTTCACAATTGGACGCGGTAGGTCCTACGCATCCCCGACATTCATCAGCACAAGGAAGACATTCTCGTCTCTCCTCATCAGCGTAAAATTCTCCAGGGCACTCATCCTCACATTGCTCTCCTTTCTTGTAGTGGGTGCACTCTTGACAAACCTATGTAATAAAAGGGTAAAAATCATGTTAGTTCTAAAGTCAATTCCATATTACACGTTTTCATTTATGTCAATCTCGATAGTTTTCTTACGTGAATATGAAATCCAAATTGAGTACATTGCTTGCATCGGGGATGACACTTTTTGCAAATTGACTTCCCTGCCAATGGCTTAAGTGGTCCTTGCTCTTTTGGTCCCACCGATTCATAATAGTAGCCAGTAGGACATACGTCATCCTTGCCCAAACAACGCTCCTGAAATCATGAGAGTATTTTTTATTAAAAATGTTAATTTAGAAGTAATTTTTTAATGTTCATGGCTGCTTTTGTTTTTCTTTGTGCTTACAATCGTTAAAACGTGATCAGTCTCATGAACGATAGCCTGGTGACAGGAATTACAACCAGAAAATCCAATGGTATTAGCGGGACCGGTACAGCCTCCCACGCAATTCTCATGGCACTTGTGGCAAACTCCGGAGACATTGTACTTGCGTTCTGGACAAGCTTCCACACAAAATGGACCATCCTTGACATTCTTGCAACGAGTGCAATTCCCACGGCCTGCTCCATGACAAGTTGTGTCGCATTGTTCGTGACAATGTTTGCAAATCCCTGTAGTGTCCTCGTACGTTCTGGAGGTAAAAATAAAACATGCCATGTTTAAGTAAGATTACTTAAGAAATCACGAAGAAATCCAATAACCAAATATAGTAGGCTTACCCAATCGTTGAATTGCAGCTCGGCACACATTGATCGTCAAGCTTGTATTTGGCACATGATAAGCAATCTCTAGGTTCCAACCCCCAACATCCATCTTTTGAACATTGACTACTGCACACCTCCCCAGTCTTTTTGCATTCATCCTCCGGATTATTATTGTATATTTGTACGTCAGCCTTCTCACTTTTAATTTTTGACCAGTTGATTTCATGAACGTAGCAAAGCTTCTCATTCTCCAGTATGGTTACAGCTCCAGAGCGTATCTTCTTCAGGGATCTTAAATGCAGTGCTTGAAGGGATGTTTTCACAATATAAAGGGATGAAAAGTAGTCGGCTTTATCTCGTCCGCCAATTATTTCAAGGTTTCTGTACATCAGATAATAATAATTGCATGATAGTCGAAGATCCCAAGTATCTTGACAGTGTATTTAAATTCGAGTCTGCCAAGGAGTTTAATATGGCGTGAGATATTATAAAATGATAAAGAAAGCTTTACAATCAAGCCAAATATGAAAATAATCCGATGTGTGCATGACTCGATGCATAGCATATTTTTTTCGCGTAGTATCAAGATTCTGTCAAGTCCTCAAGCAAAAATAGTAATTAGAGAGGAGTTAAAAGTGTGTAAGTTGTTATGCAAATGACCTGAAGTATGACAGATTGGTGAAATTGGGGTGTGTCGCTTGAATGTTAATGTAGCCCGTAACTTCCTTAAGAGTACTGAACACCTCCAGCTTTGCGGGTTCCATTGGGGTGTATCTCTCACCAAAGGTGAAGTTTTGGTGGACCTCTTGAAAGCCATTGAAGGAGGTCTCCAAAATGGCAATGTTACCTTCGATGATCGTGCAGTTTTGAAAACTTCCAATGTTCCCTGAATGGATAATTCCGGAGTTGGCAGGACCCTGACACTTCTTGCGACAGGGTCCGTTACAAGGGACGCATTCACCATCTCGAGCCTAAAAATTAAGAATGGAATAAAAATCAGTTTTGTTATCCATGAAGAGATTTAACATAAGCCATTTTCATTCCGATTAATCCCAATGTAGAAGGATCACTTTTGCATACCTCCTTATCACGCGGACACTGCCGTACACAAGCTCCGGCTCCTGCATCTCGTAACAAATGATCGGGACATGTTTTCACACAAGTTGCACCATATGCATACTTGCCAGCAGGATTCCTCTCGGACAAGTACGTATTCGGCTGTTAAATTACATAACAATGTCTTATCATTTCAGTATGTAAAAAGTTTATTAAAATTACAATCCGAATTTCGTAAAATTACGTTGTAAATCTTGTAAATAAAACTTACGTTGTAAATCATCAGAGAAGGACATTCATCTTTGCACTCACCATCATCGTAAAACTTTTTGCAGGCCTGTCAGAGAAAGAAAACGCCAAAATATACATCAACCTGGCATAATCTAGATTTTGGATAAGGAATATAGGAAAATTGAGCATAAACGTGTTTCACAGTAGAAATACTGCATTCCTTCAAGTAATCAACATCAACATTTCGGCTAATTTTAATAGCTTGTAGTAAAGATAAATCACGAAGAATTTATATACTCTCATAACAAGTTTGCCAAAAACAGAAGAAAGGCAAAATATATTTTTTTGTTTGTTTTTTGGGAGAAATGAGAAAGGATCAATGAAATGTTTGTAAAAGAAGCCATACCAAGCAATCACTCTTCTTAGGTCCAGTACAGCCACCAGCGCAGGAAAGATGACAACACTGCCTCGGCTCAGGTCCATAGCATCGGCCTTCGTGACACTGTGGACTGCAGTTGATTTTCGAAAACTTTTGGCAGTTATGTGCTCCTTCACCCCAACATCCAGCTTCGCAACTAGGGTCACAAGGCGGGCATTCCCTCTCCGGCTGGGTGTAGTTGTAGACATAGACATAGCGTGAGTTCACTCCACTGATGATTTCATCCCAATTGATGGTTTTGACATGGCACAAATTGTAATTGTTGAAAACCCCAACATTCCCGTTTAACACATCTAGAGAGAAAAGACATGCGAAATGCATTTGTCGTTATCATACAAATTCCCATACAAAAAAAATGTCATATAAATCTGGACTGTTGGAGATGGAAAGCGTAAAGCCCAGATAGATCTTTTTATCACCTAGCATACCTCTGAGTGCAGGAAGCTCCAGATTATCCATCCGAGATAAAGTCACCATCAGAGCGAATTCGTCATCATGTACATTAAGCCGGAATAAGGTGCGACCCCGAATAACCTGTAGACTTGGAAGAACGATTCGTTTCACGTCGACGTGAGAGATAAGCACATATCCTGTGACTTCGCGGATGTGCTGCAGGAAGCTGAGATCCATGTCCCGGTCTTGTATCCAAGTTAGCTCGAGGTTCCCTTCCACATATGTACAGTTCGTGTAGCGATCTTTGAGATTGCGATAGTGGTGGGACCGGTTGGACGGTACGGACATTCGACCATTTGTACCAATACATACTGCAAATAACAAAAAAAATATTTAAAATTTAATAATTCATTCAGACTATAAATCTTTCGAAAGCTTAAAAAAACTACAAATGTGTAGGCTTTTATGATGAGACGTGTTCACATTCATAAATTCTCCTCTCCTTGTTCCTATGTATCTTTCCTAACATGGTCTACCAAACTAACTTCCTTGTGAAAAACGGGTAGCATATGCCACGTTTCCTGTTCCACTACAGGATGTCCTCAAACCAATGAATTAAAATCTGAAGATGTCGTGTGCCATTAAGTGGGGGAACAGGACTTTTGAAAATCCTCTTGGCAGGAAGTTTTTTAGAATCATGTACGATTTTAATTTCAAGGCATCTGCTTCATTTTAACTATATCACATCTCACAACACCCTTGCCCTATGCCCCATGTATACCGGAAAACGTGATTAAAATCGCATCAATACATTATTTGTCTTCCGTCTTGAAAACTTTCATACAAAACGAAATAGGTACATGTATTCAAAAATATCCACAACATGAGTCCTGCTTAATGCCATTTGAGAAGCGGAAGGAACCGAAAATCCTGATCTTTCCGTGCAGGAAAAAGGACTCCCATAAGCAAATACACTCCTACGCCCCAACCCCAATCCATTCGTTTAAGTTTTTATGTTTCATAATCAGCAATAAAATTCATGATTTTATGAGGGCCCCTACAAAGAAAGACGAATGTAAAACTTCTTGAGATTTCGGATGTATGACTATATACACACCAGGATTATCATAAGTTTTTTAAAATCCCCCTTGTCACTCATTTGCTGCTTCATTTCGTGGTAAAAAATAATACATGTGGCTTTTGTATCCTCATAAAATGCGAAATTTCTCGTCATAATTAATATCTTAAACATATTTCTTACATCAACGTCAACTCGTACTGAAAGGGAGAACGTTTTTTTTACTACAAGTCCATTCCACTTACTAGCTACTAATAGGGCAGACAAACTATTCATTTTAGTTTTTCATATTTTTCTCCATCCCCTAATCATATAATCATTACCATCAGCATCAACCCCTTTCTCAAAAGCCCCCTCTGAAACGGTGTATTTTTTTAATGGACATTCATTTCCTTTTATGAGCAAATCATACTCCATCCATACAACCTCTCCACATTTCACATGGTGGTATTCGAACTCTATGGAGTGGAGTCAGTGGAGTGGAGGTGCTGGTGGTGAAACCGACCAAACATATTTCCTTATACGTAAAGCATGACCAACAAGAAAAGGGATGATTTGACTACTTCTCTTCATTTAACTCATTTTTTCAACCCATACAAATAACATTTTTTACAATGCACACGGCAAGGGAAAAAATATTGCTTCATACTTCAACATTCGCTAAATGTTTGGGAAAACCTTCATGACAATATTTCCATCTTATCGTCTGGCTCCCATTAATAACATATTATTTTAGCAATAATTCCAACTAAAATCTTGATTGCCAATGTATTCATGAATTTATAATGGAGCATCAAAGACGGAAAGAGTTAGTGTTTGGGACAACGCAAAAAAATACACGCACACGCACAACTCCAAACCGGAGGTTGATCGTTATTGCATGGGGGAACATGCTGTTTTTACAATATTGTTTTGAAGTCTGTTGCATCTCTGTTCAAAAGAGCTTTGTCATTTTCATTCACCATTATTCAAGTTGAGTTTGACTGATTATCAAACTAGGTTTTCAAGTGCTTGTGTATTTTCGGGCGGTACTGGCACTCTTAAGCAGAATAATCTTGTAAAGTACAATATGATTATGATGATATGGCACCAGTGAGAAAAAATTACTTGGGACTCTTGATAAGCCATAGAAAGTTAAATAAAAAGCCCACTACATACTTGTCTTGAAGAAAGAACACGGGGCTATTAAAAATCTTTGGCTGTTTATTGCATTATTGTTCATATTCTATAAGAGAGTAGCATCTTCCAATGAATGCTTTTTACATGCGTTGGGCCATCATCATCATCCCGAATAAATTCCACCATGTCATGATTACTTTTTCCGAGCATTTAATATGTTTTCATTTACAATGCATTTTAAGTACTTTTTCATAACGTTTTTGTTCTTCCTTTTGGTGAAGTCTGACAGAAAAAAAATTCCCTGTCATGTCACACAAGCAATTTGAGTTTTTAGCCGTTTTTAATGCATGCAACATACTTAACTAATCATCAGTAAAAGCATTAGGGAAACTTGAACATGTCAAGAAGGAATTCGGGAAGGGGGATGTAAAAGTAACAAGTTTTGGGTTTGAAGGAGAATTCGGTAAAATTGTGGATCTAAAAGCGCAAAAAATGTTTTTTGGAGGAAAACAGGAAAGTACTGCTTGTTTACTGCTTAGAAATTCGTAAGACAGAAGGTTCATTTAAAATTTTATTATGAAATCAAAACTGAGATTTAATCAGAATCTTGTCAAATGCATCAAAATTATTTCGTAAATTAAATCGCAATCAATGCTTGAGTGAAATCCAACAAATACGAATGATTAACGACTTTTTTTACGTTTCATCAATAAACCATTAAAAACTCGCAAGATGACCACAACTTGTTACTTCCTTTGTTTAGCTTTGTGATTTTATCAAGAGATATTAATTATGGACATTATGGTACAAGAATCCTTTATGCTAAGTCCATTATCAACTCTCCAAGACAAGAATACATAACGAACATGAAAGTCAAATAGAAACTTGACGATGATGAAATGAGCAATCTACCCATTCCACAAACAATACAACGCATCTTCTCTTTTAACAACATCAATAAGCCGCATACAAAACATAACATTAACATCCACCTGGTATGTTAATTAAAAACATACTCATCAAGAACAAGAAGTCCCAAAGAGATCCCCATTTTCCTTCATCATATCCATCAACAATAACAAACCCAACATCAAAAAGACATTGTCTAAAAAAATACTTTGTCCGTAAAGAAAATGCCAAAAGAGGAGGTTCCAAAATCACACTCCATCTAACTCCGAAGGTCTCACAATAAATGCACAAAAAACGGCCAGAGCCTCATGGAACCACTTCAGACTCCACCACATTATACCCTTCAAAAACAAGAGAACAAACGGGGAGCATTGCATTAACTGCATGCTTTGCTCAAACTCCCTCCGAGCAATAATATAAGCTGCGAAACAGAAGACGAGGAAGAAAGGAAAACGGTTTGCATCATCCATCCATCCCATTCCACATCTTTTCAGCTAGTCAACAGGTAAAAAAAATCCACAACCACTTCTCAAGGGAAGACTAATGCTTAGGGTAATAATAATGTACTCCGGCTCCAAGATCACAAAGTGTATAATAGCTTTACATATTATATGCAATACAATCAGGAGGCATCCCCTGTGCAACTATGCATTCATGAAAGTCAAGGACAAAAAAATGTGCCCAGCGAGACTGAAAAGATTTGAGATGTGAATAGTTATCCAGCAGCATATAGGTAAATGCATAACAAGAAGTAAAAAGAGCGAAAAATATTAGAGGTGGATGGATGGACAAAAGGTAAGATGCGATATAGCATGGCATTCCTTCGTTTTTTCATCAACGTTTTTTTACCTTCTTCGTCTTCATTTTTTAGCTGGCTAGCAGCCTATGAAAAAAATAAGGAGACCCGAGTCTTCAAATATCTACCTTGCCTGGAGATATAACTCCTTTGCGCTGCCTGATAGTTTAATAACTGGTAGAAAAATACGTATAAATGTAGCTAGGGTACAGCTTTTCAGCTAAACTGGTGCTGATGATGATGATGAATGGGTAGAAGAGGCTCTGAAGCAACTTTAAACAATAAAATCGACGACGGAGAGGGATGCAAAGAGACGATGTGATGAGACGATGGGATGGATGATCTCAACACGGGGAAGAAAGAGGAAATCTGAGAGGGAAGAAGAGGGCCAAAAACGAGGAAAAGATGTAATGCTCTAAGAAAACATTTCTCGTTATGAATTCCATTCCCTTTTTAAATTTTTATGGACCTAATAATGGTATTCAAATAGAAAATGAAAGTTTTAAAATCTTCATTTATGTAAGTACAGCGCTAAAAAATTATTTTGAAGCGAATTTCCAAATAGTTTTTATTTTTGATGATTGCTGATGTAATATCATTGCTAGTTAATTATCAAACAACTAGCGATACAATGGACATGATGACCATCGTTGAGGAAAAATCTCAATCATTTCATAATCAACGCAAAGTGCTTTATATGACATATGACAATGCATAACATTTCCATTTTACTTGATTTGTGAGATTGCGTGAGCACCACTTTGTCTTACAAACAAATCCACAACTTTTTTCTCTTCACATCGCCCACGATCATCTTATTTTGATATTTTCATGATGAGCTCATGCTAGTTTAATGATGATGATGTAGGTATAAGAGTAAACATTTGTCATGTCCTTATATAACCTGCGGATTTTTTTCTAACATGCGTAACATGGAAATAAATACTGCTCCAACAACAGGACATTTTTTCTATCTCTCTCATCCCTCTTCTAAAAAAATCAAGTAACTACAGAAGATATTGACATGTGTATGATCCATTATGGTTATATTCGGAGAAGTTATCGTACCCTTTCTTTTTTATCTTTTCATCAACAAGTCATCAATCTAATTTCAAGTAATTACATGTTCTGGGATTCACTCCAAAAAATCGAAGTTTTTACAGAAGGACAACAGCACATCATGTAAATTCGCTAGTATAGAGCACTTTTCGGTAATGATGCATCTTACCGAAGTAAAAAAAATAGTATGCTTAAACGACCTTGTTAATTGACTTTAGAGTAGTTATAATCCACCAGCCACCAGGTATATCCATACCAAGGTTTGAATATGTGTCTAGTACCAATATGAACTCATTCACAAACATCATAAAGAAAGCGTTCAACATTTTTGAAAATGATATCATCATGTTCCTTTTATATCTCTTCAAAAATAAAAATAAACTGTTTGTGTAGGTCGATTTGGACCAAGGGGTGAACATAAAATTACTGGGGTGCAAATGTTTCCTCGACTACCCCATGCTTTTAAATGGGGCTTTAATTAAACGGCACCTCAGTAACAAACTTTTTTTGAATGGAAAATTTTTTATGCGCCATCTAGTTAGTTATATATAAGATCTTTGATTTGGACATCAGCGCAACTTATGATAACACATTTTTTACTCTTCTGATACTTGTAAAAATTATGACCAGTAAAGGCCAAACAGAAACAAGACCAGTTATGGGATATATGGGATCATCAAAACCCATGAACAAGTGAATCATTTATGGCCCCACCAAAGGCAAAAACATTGCAAAACTTTCCGTCAGAATTATCTGTATCTTTTTGAAAAGTTACATGATTTCTAATATCATGAAGATAATTTCTTCAAATACTTTGGATGGATGGAAGGCATTTTCATCTTTTGTTGCGCTGTAACGCATGTGGTCTCATATTGTTGAACAGGGCTTTTTGCCCGAAAGCTTGGACATCATCAATGAACATTATGATATTATGTACCAGCATATTTTCTACAGGAAGACACTGAAACGAACTCACTTTAAATAATAATGCCAGATACAAATACACACGTACGATTACTACATTAAAAACCCACGAATCCCTTTTATTTTCGTTGTCAGCAAACAAAGATGCGAAACAATAAAATGGCAAGGAACAGCGATTCATAAAAAATGCGAACGACTGAACGATGATAGTAATAATATGCAATTCTTTCAAGTTACAGGAGATGGACCGGCAGGACCACCCACGAAAAATTATATTTTAATGCAATGTTTTAGGTACTTTTGGGAGCATTTGCAAAGAGTAAAAACCTTACACTGACCACATTTACGAATGGATGTGTTTTCTCCCTGTAAAGTAAGTACCATTCGAGTGAAACTACTTATTCCAACAATTTTTATAGGTGGTGGAGAGAAATACAACTATGCGCCTCGTATGAATTGTATCGCTTAAAAAAATACTAAAATATTCGGGTTTTCTTGTCTCGCTCTCTCCGAGACACATCCCAATCCTCAAAGATGAATTCATATATCAATGCGTATGACAACAAAGCTAACGGAAAAGTCAATGAAAAAATGTTTCCTTTGCAAAAATGCTCCTTTTTAATATGCGGCGCTCACAGCAGTGGTCTCTTGATATCTCCCAAAGACCAAAGGAACAGGCTATATAGCCATGTATAAAACAGTGAAAAAAACATCCCTCCATTTTATGGTTTTATTAAATTCATCATGAATTTGTAAAGCCCAATAATAAAAGAAATATCTGAGATCATAAAATACAGAAAGGGTAAAATCAGGGAAAATTTTTATTTTAACATGCCTGCCACATGCGAATTTTCATTTTAAAGATTTTTTTTAAATCGAGAAGGGGAATAAAAGCCAAACTCATGCTCTTACCACCACCACCGACGACAACTTTTCTGCTAAAGAACAATAGCAATGGAAAATTGTACAAAGGAGGAGGTATATGATACTGCTGCATATATTTAACTTTAGCCATGAGGACAGCTAAGGTGAAATGTGCGTTAGGTAATAAATCTATGACTTTTTATATATGGATATCGTAAACAACATTGGATTAATTGCTCATGTTTGTAACAAGACATGTGGTTAGTTGAGGAATTAAAAGTACATATACCACAGGAGAAAATATTTAATGCTACTAAACAGACATCACGCTCAGTTTTTTGCTATGAATGAATGTAAAGAGGGATTCCTCAGACCGCTGGCTATATGGATGGGGTGAAAATGTATTCATCAAGTGAAATTTAATATATGACTGTACGGTTTAAGTGATTTGCGTGAATGCAAAAAGGGTGCAATAATTCATGTGAGATTTGTTCCATATGGGAGCAGCAAAGCAAGTAGCCGAAAACTGGTACTTGACGCTGCCATGCTATGGAAAGGAACAAAGGTGAAGATGAGCTTTATGAAAAGAAGACAAAAACAGATTCTCATATAAAAATATGGAAATTCTAAAATATTATTCACAGTCTAATTTAAACTTTTCTTCTGATTTTGCATAAGCTTATTATTCGAGATCTTGAAAAAATCAGTCACGAATGAAATTATGTAGATCCGTGCATAATAATGAGTTTAGTTGCTGCATCTCCAAAGCGGATCTTGCGCTTGGTGCATTGCACGATCATTCAAAGCTACATGGCCTTGTCCTCATTTCTCCCTTAAAAATCATTAAAACTGTTCGATGAAGCGGAAGCTTGTAATGTAATCTAGTTCATTCCTCTTTTTGGCTAAAACCAGTATCTTCAAGGTTGGTCCTTCAAAAAGTAAAAAATTATCGCAACCAGCCCAAACCCCATAAAAATACAATTATGGTAAAGATGCAACGCAACTCACACTTGGAGGATGAGATTAAAACACAAATATGCATATTACCATGACATACCTACCTATCGCCATCAATAATGGAGGAAGACACATGAATTGATTACAGGTTATCGATTCTCTCGTGGTTGGTAAAAGTGGCCAAAAAAGATAAAGTGCTGTAGTGTTTGGTGCACAAAGCCAAATATGTATTTTCACCAAAAACCAACGTAATCTTCTCTCCTCATAGTGATATGATACGACAAAAATGAACAATGTTGATGTTGATGCTACCATTTTGATAGTGCGGTGGTTGTTGACATTAATATCATGATTAGGATGAAGAAGCGATGGATAATGTGTCAAATTGTATCCGCATAAATCTAAGGCAAAGGAAAGAAATCCTGTTGTTGTTTTTAAACCATTGTTGAAACACAATATAAGGTATTGCATATGGCTAACTATTACAAAGGTCTTATTTTTTTATCTGTTATTGAAACCAGTGGCTTTTCTAGTGTGGTTAGTAAAAAGGAGCCTGTTTTCACATCCCTATCATTCATTCTTCGAATTTGCCTTTTACTTTTGAAATATATTCTTTTACCATAATCATGATCACAGTGATGTGGTGATGATCACCGCAATCAGCCAACATTTTCCATCCAGTTCTGCCAAAAGTTGCAACAATGCACGAGAGACGATGATGATAAAACCTCGTATTATTATTATGTTACTCATCAATCACCATGTTGAATGAAGTAGGTAATCATAAGTGTTTTGTGCGGAGCAGTGCCAAATAGTAAAGTTAGGTATATGACTGTGACTATATGTCCATCTGCATGAGCATTTTGCACTCGTGAAGATCGTATCATAACAATATGCAAAAAATATATATATTGCATTCATATCATATTCGTAAAAAAGAAAAACCACTTTTAACAAGATATTATTTTTCTGGTAGAAATGCAGATGCCAAAGATGAGACTGATTTCATTGCTTCACTGAAGCTTCCCCCGTGCTACTGATAAACGTGTGATGATAGTTGTACAATAAAGAAAGAAAGGCGATGAGAGTGAATTCAAGCTCAGACTTTTAAAAGATTTTTTTTTCGGGGATCATCCCGTCAATCGGGAATATATTTGGGATTCAATAGATATTAATTGAGTAATAAAATGAAACAATATTTCTTGGAGGAAATGCAATCTTTTGATATGAGCTCCTTCCTGTGGATCCCACCTCCGCTATCTTGAATAGAAAGTAGGAGAGAGAAAATAAAAAATCTCGAATACAGGTGAAAATGATACAATTTATCTGTAAATCATTATGTCCGTCTGGTAAAAGAGGATAAGGGGAGCATATCAAGGCGTCTCTCAACTACGCAACTTCTCTGCTCAGCATAACTGATTGTTCAAACCAGGACGTATTATTGTATTTATAGTAAAAAAATTCAGTGCACCAACTAGAGAGATCCTAATTTGAAAAGTATTTTTGCCAAAGTGTACATATCTGTGACCACATCGGTGCTTGCATATAAGACGAGATAAGGATCAATCAAGTCGAGGATTTTGTTAAACCAGGGGTAAAACGGACTACTGAATAAATATCGCCGGCTGGTTTTTTATACACCAAGTGGAGTTGGATAAGGAGAAAAGAGATCCTGTCTCAAGCTCCTTTATAACTTGTTCGCTGTTCTTGACTAAGAGCCAAATATCACATCACCACGAACACAAATTATGATTCAAGTTGCACACAGCGGTAACAGGTATCATCTTTAGTATCATAAGTACGGTATCATCAACCCCACACCACATTAATACCAATGCCAATGATAGTCCCCCTTCTCGCATTTCCATACAGAAAGACAGAAGCAGAGACTTGAACCTGGCAAAAAATAAATGCATATAATATATCGAAACTTTTAAAAAAGTGATACTGATAAGAAAACAGATTCTATTGGTTTTTTCTTGGCTTGTGAAGAAGAAAGTAAAGTAATTCCGATATCAAAGCCATCATCATCATCGTACTCATGGCTATATAGACAGATGGCTAATATTGAATATTGTATCTAGTTTTAATCTCATCCAAACGTCCATTTTCTTGAGGAGCAAGACAAGTGCAAGTTCAACGATTTTTTACGGAGCAAGGTTACATTCCATTCGAAGTGAACCAGTATTTTTCGATTGTTGTTGATGGGGATGTCGTCAACTGTATATTTAATAATATTAAATGATGATCATGATCATGATGATGATGATGCGACGCTTCTTTCATTTTAATAAACATGTAATGTGTTTCTCTCATTTGAGATTAGTTCACGTTTTTAAAAGAGTCACAAGTCCCGACAAGCAAACAACAACAAGCATATATACCTACCTATAAGGAAGTTAGGCAACTGAATTTGTGGATTTGGCCTTGCCTTCGAAAAAATGCTTTCTTCGAGAGTTGATCAAGACATGATTGTTTTTGTATACCTGCCAATTACTCGATTTGCGAGACTTGTCAAGTGAACACGAAGCATTTAAAAATATTAATACATATTAATAACGTGTTACAATCAATTACTTTTATTATAGCTAAGGCAAAGGAGAAGGGGAAAAACTTAACTGTTTACTTTCAAGTGCCTACACAGATAATTAAGCTTTCAGTCCTAGATTCGACAACATATTTTTTTCGCTTTACTTTTAGTCCACACGGATCTCCAACAACCAAAGATAAAAACAAAAACAGATTTGGATTATCATCCGTTGCCATCTCTAATGGTGGCATGTACAAATATGTTATTGGCAGGAGGAGGATAGATGATGTGGATGGTGAAAACAGGATCCGATATAATCAGATCATGAGACAACCACGCAAATTTCCTCTTTTATCTTTTTCTACTGTTGTGGTAATCGGAGAGCCATCTCATCACACCAAAATCGTAATTGAGCTTATTGTTGACTAAATATTAGATCGTAAAATGATAAAAAGAGTTGGGGCATTAGCCATCATTTAATAAGTAGTTAAATCGTAAATCATTTCGCTATACAGTCATAATAATAAGGAGTCGATAGGATTTGATTCTTCATTGTCTGGAAAAAATATATGATTGTTCATAAACTGATCATGCTGAACTTAAGTAAACAAATAAAAGTTTTCCCCTTTCACATAATCAACATTACTTATGGTTAAACTCAAGCCATTTTACAAAAAAAACTGAGAATTAACTCCTATGTTATTATGACGCATTCATGGTCATCGGAACACCGTCGGGTTTCTCTTTTAAGAAAACCCGAAAGGGTCGGTAGAGCTTATTTGAATGCTAATTAATGCTCAATTTGTTCGCAGGTGTATCACTAGATGAACATAAATTATTCAATGTGCTATTATTATTATGATTATTATAAAGTGGTTGCTTTGCTCCTTTCTTCTTCTTCATGTTCCTCGTACAAAGCAAACATATAAAGCTCTTATGCATGTATGATTGCGGGCTTATTACAGGAAAAAAATTCTTAAGAATCAGAAGATTATTATGTGTGGGTACACAGTCCAATTGGCTAACAAAATCGCGAAATGTTTTTATTACGTACCTGTAAGGTATGTTATGGTTTTGGCATGTGTCCGTCCGTCTGTCCGTACGCGCTCTAGCGTCTAAACGCGTAAGCCGATTTACTTCAAATTTGTCACGGAGGTACATATGGTAAAAAGTAAG
>JAQGAG010000055.1:0-30860 GCA_034696835.1 Lepidocyrtus lignorum
AATGAAGAATGAATAACCCTGCACCGATTACCAAAGTCAGATCCGAATTGTAAAGCTGAAACGTATTTATATTCCAAATCCCCATCAACTTCTTGATTAACGCCGCGTCAAAATCAACATCTCCAAAAGAATTGTCATCTTTGAATAATGAAGCCAAGAAGTCTGCCAAAATCGATAGAGAAAAAGTGCTTTCAATCATCTCCACGTGATCCATCATGTCCATAAAAGATCTTCTGGTCCCATCGTACAATACAAGTTTCTCATTAAAGGCGCTTGGATGAAGGTGGTATTTTGAAAGCATTCGTAAAATTATACGAGTCCAATACACCGCTTCTGAGTCTGAAATATATTAAAAATTTTGTATTAAGTAAAGTAAAAATGGTGTAATGTTTTTGTTAATCATAATTAATCAATAATTTAAATGTATTAGAAGTAGGATTATATTGTATAACATTTAAACATTTAAACATTTAAATTCTTTATAATTATGGAAAAAGTGTACCGAATGGGTATAACCCTTCTTTTAAAATTGTCTTGAAATCAGAACTCTTGCATTCCATTTTATGAGCCTCCTTCCAGTCACGGCGCTGACACTCTCGATTGCAATATTTCATCAGACCACAACCGGAACATGTCAATAATAACGCCCCCGATGGCGCTCGAAAGCAGTTATCACAGAATTTACCTTCAAGATATAATAAAAAATATTTTCATTTTAAAAAGTCATTTTTTAATTAAGTAAAGTAATTTTTGGGATCTGATCACTGATTTTACATATTAAATTAATATTTTAATAGAAAATACTTTTACAATCTGGTTTCAGTAGTTTAATAAAGGCTCCACTCTTAGGAATTATGGAATCGCCGCACTCAAACCCTTTTATACCCATCTTGTTGCAGTCGATATTCTTAATTTTGATAGAAGGTAAAATTATTGATGATTAGAAAGATGAACAATAGCTTCACAGAGTCTTCTTCTCACTAACGTTTCAATATCATACATGTACTTTTCTTGTCGACTAGATCATATTAGATATTGTGGTATATTTTTTAAACTTATAGCCCTGAAGTTATGTGAAAGTCTGTCGTACTATCAATTGCCATTAGCTAAGGTACTATACACAATGTCAAATTGTAATTTAATTAAAAAAACTATTCGCATTGTACAATAGACACATCGAATACTTGACAATTCTAAAAATCCCAAATAAGTTTACCTGATTATCCCACCCTGCCTACCAAGCTCCAACCAGCATCTGCCTAGCGCCACTTAGTAAAACATTATTTTAAACGAGCAATCTATTTCATTCATCACTGTGTAACAACCTCAATTTACTTCAATATAAATCTTCCAAAATTACTTAACCCCTTTAATTGCTCACCAGTTAATTATGATTCGAAATTCTCCTTTAGCCATATCAAAATTCGAAGGAGTCTACAAAACTGAAAAACCCTCTACAATTATTTTTTACCTCTTTTTTCAGCCAATTCTCAAGTCAAATACCCCCTCTTCCCCCACAATATTAAACCCTAAACCTTATCCTCTCATTCCTCTCCCTTACGTAACCTCGATAACCTCCTTCACCTCCTTACCAACTTATACTCACCTTTCCTTCTTCCTCCATCACGTTCCTTGAGCAAATCAGATTTTAATATTTGAGAACATCCAAACCCAATCAAATGTATTCTTTCAACAACAAAAATACTTTAATGATTGTACTAATTGTTTTAATTAACTAAAATTTGCCAGCAGTCTAACCAACAACCCACTTCCTAAAAAAAATTTTAAGAAGTTTTTCCAAACGATTCTATTTCACCTGCCAAACTGTTCGAATGGGCGCAAAAATGCGTGATCAGTCATGCCAACTACTTCTGAGTTCCCAATCCCAAGTTCGACTGAAATCTCTTTTCCAGAAAGTCCTCTTCCCTGTACGTACTTCCCTATGTAGGACTAACAATAAGTATAGCTCACACATTTTACCTTGTTAAGATACATCTATGAGAGACTGTCTTTAGCTGCCATACTCACACACTCGTAATGTGAAATTGTATTGCTTCATGCTAACCCATAAGCATTACTAGGATGTGTATACAAGGTTGTGTGAATCTTGATGCGCACTAATCAACGCTAAAACTACAGTTTTGGCAGTGGACAAAAACGTTAAACCGTAAAGTAAGCTGACAAGTAAAGCTAACTGTCTAAAAATGATGATTAGAGAGATTTTTTAGGGTATGAATACTAATATTACTGTAAATTATAGATGCATGATGCATGGATAGATAATGGAATAGAAAATGGCGTAGGGTAAACTTAAACTTGCAAGTCAAATGTTAATCATGATAGGGGAATATAGGAGGTATGGCGTTTTTGGTTTAAATCAATGCGGCGTTCACCAATGCCATTTTGTTTGTAATGGAAACAGAGGGAGTTAGAGAGAGTATGCTGTGGTTGTTGTCGTTAAGCATGTTGAACGTTGGAGTGGTGGTTAGGTGGATAAAAGAAGGAATGAGAAGGAGACGTGGCATGGCGCCAACGGCATTCAAGCTAAAGTCCCTCATTTGTCCGAGTGCTCGTTATGAATCGTCTTCGATAGTTCGATGTTTGGATATGAAAACTGGCACATTATATGAAGGCGCTTGAGCGAATACAAAGATTTGAAAAGGAATGTATTAGGTGTGTATGTCATGGAGTAGATAAGTTCATACTTGGTTTTGTGATATAGGGAGGAACTTGATGTCGCCATTCGCAAAACTTCCTCATTGGAAAGTAGTTATATACCATTGCGAGATGAATACCACTTATAGTTTTCCGTATACTCTGCTTTAGTCCGTGTATTACATTTACATTTTATGAAATTGTGGAGAAAATTTGCGTTTGAAAGGGCCACGGTATGACAGATGAGAAGTGAACTTTCACACAACTTCATGCATTGTGCTGCATTTTTCAAAATGATAAGATTGCATATTTTGAAATTTAACAAATTTGTAACCAGTAGAAAGTGGAACGAAATAGTTCATTTACATTTTCCTAGGGTTCATTTAAGTTTTTTAAGCCTATAGGAGGTGCCCATGACCCATGTATACCATACGTCAAACCAATGGAAGATAATACCTGTAATTTCTGTCTTCCTTTAATACATACTTTTAACTTTCCACGCATTGTGTTCTTTGAGACAGAGAAGAAAATTCTAATATGTAGAAATTAACTAAGAACTGATAAGAAACCCAATGTGGAAATTTGCATTTAAAAGGCACTTAATCAAGGGGTACACTTGCCTTCTGTAAAATTATGTGCCGTAAATTATCTACTTATAGCATGCCTCATATTATAGCTGGCCTCTATTTATAACCGGGTAGAAGGTAGAAAATTGGAGTTTTTAGCCGGCCTCGAATTATAGTCGCCCTCCAATAATAGTCACGCCTCCGAGGGTTGATTTGAAATTAAGGATTACAGTAATTGAAATCTGGCGAGTTTTTTTTGAATATTTCGTGAAGTTTAACTGCATTTGTAAGTTACTCATGTGAAGCGTACTTGCGTTATGCAATGAATGTTACCTTTTAGGATCTTAAATCGATGATTTCATTGTATTAAGTTTTTCAGCAAAATTTATAGCTCGGGTATATTTTATGACAATCTTATATTTAAATATATATAGGCATGTAGTTAAAGTAGGAGTGCGTTTTATGCTGCTACCATTTATTTCTTAACAAAGTAGAGTGTAAAAAATTGTAACGAGTAACGTACTGTACCTACAATAATGCTTGTACCCAAATTGCGTATAGTACCTAGATTATTGCAACACCTATTATTAAGCAATATAGAATATCATGTAAAGTTAAGGTATGCTATATAATTTATAAAGGAATCCCGGTTTACATACGAAATATTGTAACAATTAATTTTATTACTGTTCAATTCATTGAGTTTTCGTGTGTATGACAATTTTTAAAAGTACGTTTATTCTCTAACTTATTGTCGCCTAGTAAAAACTTGTTAAATGTTTGGGGATAAAAAAACTTAAAGCACGATAACAAGATAATTTATAATTGATAGGAAGTGTAGAAGAAAAATTAACGCGATAACCAAAAATAAATGGATCTTAACTTGTTACAAAAATTATAGCATTTAAGATCAAATGCCTTTCAAGAATAATTATTTTATCGATGTCATGTTTGTTAATGGTCAATTAATTCCAAACCCTTATCACATTGCGCATTATGGTTTTAAATAATAATTTTATGGATGATATCAATTCAGCAAACTAAGCGAATGAAATACCAAATCGTAGGTTGCAATTGCTTAGCCTTTTTACTTCAGTAACGATGTGATTGAACTCCATATATTCGTCTAGAATACCTCCTCCAAGTTTTATTTATCATATACTAGTTTATATAGCGTCCTACTTAGAAACAACGAGTTTGATGGACAGGCTTCAGTCCAGAGCTCCTAATTATCAATCAAAAGGTTTGGAAATTTTATTTAACTAATTGTCTACGATACATATATATGTTCACGGCGATTAACGTGGAAACAGTTCTTGACGTGAAATTGTTAATACATATTCGTCGAGATTACTTTTATTGAACTGATTCTATAAGATTATGAATACAAATGATGAATTAAAGTAAGTAGAATATCTCCTCCATACTACTCTTGTTAATATATATCATTTTTTTGCCTTATTACATTTAACCTCATTTTGCTTTGAAGTTGCTAAAAGTATTACCAACAAGACTGGTTGGTTTTTCCAAAATTTTAGAGTTTACATATTTTATCGATTCAAATATTTTATTATAGTACAATCGAGGTTATTTAAAAAACTTGGAGTCCAGTTGCAATAAAGGGATATAACATGGATATGAAGGTTGGGGATAACAAAGCCATTGATGAGTATCGGATGGAAAAATATGCGTTTCGAATTGACAGCCTCCCTATTACGGTAATGGTTTTTGGATTTGTTATTTAAAGAACGCTAAATGTCATTTGAAAATTTATGTGGAGACTATTAAACATTGAGATTGAGGTTGTAATTAGTATTATTTATCTATGTCGCAGGCTTTACGACACCTTTTCAAGTTTTTGAGGATAGAAGACCAAAGGTGTATGCGGCTGCTATGTAAAGGGATGCAAAATTTTGTTGAGCTAGATTACGGAATTCATGCTTGTCTACCGTCTAGATGTTCTTTGGATGCGGCGACGACGACCACGACAACCGTTATCAATTCGTTGAAAGAAAAAATCATTCGAAGTTTGACAATCTTAGAGATTTATCCCGACTACAATCCGTTGCCTTTTATAACTGTGATAAATCTTCCGTGGAACTTGTTGAGTGTAAGTTTGGAGTACATAGACGCGGAGCTTATATTTAACCTATTGGCCCACTGTCGGAATCTTGGCAAACTTCATTACTCAACTGGTCTGGATCGACCTTTGACCCGCCCAAGACCCATTCCTAGACAAGGGCAAGACATATTGGAGTTCTTATTGGTGTATCAGCCAATGGGCAAATTGCAGTTGGAAAAACTTACTTTCCTGAGTCTACGCCTGGAGAAGATTCTTGCCTATAACAATAGTGACTGGGTAAATGTCGCTGTCATCCTTCTTGTTCTCGCACAGAACACTATTCATAGTCTGAAGAGGTTCCGCATTGTCACTGTTCTTATCAATGGAATGAGTTTAAATGAACGATTACAAATCATTGCCTGTATAGGACACTTTCTTGGTCAGTGTCCACACCTAAAGGAATTTAAGTACATTGACGATATATGGAGTGGATGCGGGGGGACAGCTAGAAGACGGGAGCATATGTATCCTTCTGGAATACAAAGACCCTGTTTGGAACCATTTATACTGGCTACATTGATTGAAAATTATGGATCTCCCTTGTTGCAACGAACACAAGAGTTGGAGGCACTTGAAGATATAGGAGTCTTGGATTTAAGAGTAAGGGATATCATGAGGGATGCAGGTAGAAAATTGGGAAATCTAGAGAAGATACATTTGCAATGGGGTCTTGAACGAGTGATGTTTGAATGTCTTCTTATTGAATTAACTTCCATTCGACAAATTGTTATCTATGACCAATCCTTAAAATCTCTAACTCATAATGGACGATACAATTGGCTTTTCGGCCAGGATACTCAACAAAATAATATCAATCTTTTGTTTTGTAAAAGTGTACAGAAGATTTGTCTTTCTCGCGCTGTGGAGTGCAATAAGATTGTAGTGAGCAACGACACTGAAGATGCGTCAATTTCTTTGCCCAAAATGTTAAACTTTATGATGGCCCTTAAAGAACTTCAAATCGTCCCCAAACAACCGTGTCGTCGACGCTGGAAATTAGAACCAGAATTTTACAAATACGAAACCCGGCGTGATTTAAATATTCCGGACATAAGTTTCGGAGAAGAAATTAAACTCAACAAGTTTCACAAATTGGAAATCCTTAAGTTGGAAGGAGTCAAGATAACAACTTTAGCTTCATCAAGACTTATTCAGATTTCAAGTTTAAAGGAATTGTATCTCGGTGTTATACCTGAAGATCGACACTCTTTATTTGGCATAAAGTCGGTGGATTTGCTGAAGCTTATTGGAACGCTGAGGAAGTTGGAGAAAGTTTCAGTTAACATGATACAATTTCCAAAAGAAGATGTCAACTTGAAATCAATTCAGTTGGATGCCTTTAATCGTATTGGTGGAATGTTTTCGCAAATGCATCGCTTCGTCGACTCCCCTGATCAAAAAACAAAATTGATGGATCAATACAAATTTACATTTTTATTTGAAGAATAGATGTGAAGTAAAAATTTGATTTTCGTAGTTTCCCTAAAATTAATTTAAAAAAATATTTTCTTACACCTTAAAATTTGAAGTGACAACATACAAGTATTCTCGATGAAATTATAAACGCACCTATAATGATAATAATACCTATAAATAATTTAAAGCCATACCTGCTTATTGTTAATACACCTAATTTGATTCAACGTCTAAATACTCTAACATTAAGCATCAATCTAAATTAATTGTACTAAATATTGTGACTATGAATTTTATGAGTCTTATCGAATTAAATTTTTACTTATTTATAATCTGACCATAAATATATAATCAAGTAATTTTTACTATATTTGATTGGTTGCTCGTAAGTGATTGATGCGAATTGGTTTTTCGTTATCACTAATTTTAAAAATGAAGGGAGTAAATTGAAAGAAGTACAATGGCCTATGTTTGCTTTGTAATATGGCTCAAAAATATTTAACATGCATAATAACAATTAGGAAATTTATGAATGTTTTTGCTCATAGGTTAAAAAACTATATAAATGGCATACAACAAATTGATAGTTAGCGTTTTTAGGAAAAGAAATGCGAAAAAAAATAGCAGGTATGTAATGTAATGCAATAGTTTTTATAATTTAGTTCATAGATCACAGGATAAATACATGGTTGTCCAATTATAAATCAAAAGTCGTTTTCTTACTAGTAAACATCGAATAAGGTTGAAATACATGACGGCAATCGGATGTGTTCTACTTTCTTTATAATATATAGTGTATTGTCATAAATTCATAATTATATTTTACTTAGTAGAATTAAACTCGTAGAAGATTAGGAATTTGCTGAAGGATTTCGAATTCGTTGAACAAAAGCTCCATGCTGGATTCTAGGTTGCCTTCCAAGGTGTATGCGTATAAAATGCTGCCGAAGATTTTTGAACACGTCTTTGCAAATATCGCATCTTCCTGTCCCTGGGCTGATGTCCCGAATTTTGTAATGTTGTGGATCCATCCTCCGAATTATTTGAAGGGTAAACGTCTAGAATTTCAAGTAAGTAATAAAAGAAAGTATGTATTAGGATAAATGATAGACTGTAATAAAAGTGTTGTTGGTAATTTTTGTTCACTAGTATCAACAACTGTAGAAGGAATAATTTTTCTTACTTTGCGATAAAGTAACGATGAATTAAGATTTGTTTTTGAATTCAAAAAACTGGAAATTTCAAAAGTTATCCCAATCCAATTATTTCGCAAAACTGATTTGGAGTTGTAAGGAAGTGTAATTGGGGTGATCCTTCACTGACTGACTCTGAAAATGAAATGGTATAGATTGGTATCCAATGCAGTTGAAAGTGTTGTGACTTCAAGTCTTAATACGTTGCATACTGGCTAAATTCTTTATTTCATTACATCTATGATACAGTACATTTTCTTGCTATTCTTTAGGTTAGTCGTATTTTGTGAAAACGTGATAAATATACAATATGTTTTTGTACAACAAACGTTTGAATGCCTTAAGAAGAATGTTTGTATTCTGAATAAATTCGTTTTAGTAAAGTAGGAGAAAGGATCATTTTTTGTTGTGATTCACGATATGCATGTATTTGTGTTTAAATTTAAATCGACTGATTTACATGAGGTAATGCATTGCCTATTCGAACTCACTTGGCAGCAAGAACCTCTTTGTTATAAGCTGAGTATGTCGTTCCTACTGTCGTCCTGTTCTGCAATATTGTAGGTGGTTTTGCATAATACTTGGTTACTGAAATAACTTTTAAAGCTGAGTATTGTGAATACATAGGTGTCCAATTTATTTTGTTATCTTTCCTTTTTGAATATATACCTACTCGTTAATCTAATTTATGGAAATAATAAATTGAAAAAAGTAGGAAGATTTCGAACACTATGATGTATGACAAGGAAATTGTCTAAAGCATTGATTTGCATTATCAGTTTTGGTGATATTTTATGCGTATATCTATTGCTTCTTTTAATCCCTTATACGAAGTTTAGAATTTTTTACAATTATGTAAGAGTATTACTTTCGTTATCAAGTTGGTGATATAACGGATACTATACCTTTATAGGACGGAATGGTTTTAATTTTCAATCATGAAGTCAATAAATCGATAATAAAACCTGATAGATAATTTCCATTTTGATTATGTTTAATACATAATGAGAACCATTTTGCCAGCACAGTAATTATTCGTTACAGATAGTCATAAGCATTAGCTGCTTGCATTGATTTAGCTAAACCAGGATTTTGGTTTCGTTTAGCTTTTAGGTGAATTTGTTGTTGTAGGTGTGAGGAAAATGTATTTTGAAGCCTAAACGTGTTCTGTTATTTATTTGTATACGTAAAAATACACTTCTAATCATATGTATTTCCAATGAAATTATACCTTTGTGTCGAACGTAAAATTATGTTAATTTAATATGGCTAATTTAATTTTGGTATGTGTTTCAAATGTTTTGGTGGGTTTTTAATCATAAACCATTCAATTTGTTTAAGAATTATCTGCATAGAATCTCGCAACGTAGCAAGCAACTGCTTGTGTTTACGAATCCATTGTTTTATAGTATTTAGGTAGAAAATTGTTTTGGACTAAAAAATAATTCTGGTAGTAATATGGGTTTAGGTATAGTACTTGTTTTTGGGTAGGATGATACTTTTTACATTGGCTTAACATTATGGGTTAAATTAAGTAACGCGCGTATCCATTATTTTAATTTGACTATCTTGTGCAGGAACATTCACGCTTTACCACCAACAAGAGTTTATAATAAAGTTTTCTTTAGAAATGAAGTGTGGTGAAACAATTTCACAACAGCCATGGCATCACCGTATTCCTTTTATTCATACACTATGCTCTGTCGACCTCGGTTGCCTTATATATGGGATATATATATGCTCGTATATGGGATTTGAATAAGTTGAACTAAATTAAAAACGTTTGAAACTTTTGGATTCTCAGCATCATCTAGTACCGGTTCATTATCTGCAACCACTAATCAGGTGGAGTCTATTTGGTGTGCTTGCCGACAGATGAGGCGGACTTGGAAAGTACTAAAATGTCATCAATAGGTCTACAACGATTGCTACAAGAAGCTTAAGAAGAAGAAAAAAATTTTCCAAGAAGCAACGCGACAGCATCCGTTGTCCATTTTCTCGCAAACTCAGTGAAGACTAAATTTAAAATGTTTCAAATGGAATTATGACGGTTAAGGTCTAATATTACATGTATGAGAACAGTCAAACTAACTGGTATGTGTTGTTTTTGGTGCTGAGGAAAGTTGGGATATCCAAATCCGAATACTTTGACGATTTAAAGTATACTGTTAGTGAATATGGAAATGAATAATTTAGTTATGATGTTCACACATGCATGTAAATATATTATTCCTATAATGGATCAAGTTTGGAATTATTTGGAGTTGATAAAGATAATATAGAAGAAAATGTGAAAAAATTCGTGTTGTGGCTTGAAAATTTGATATTGAAAAATAAAATTCTTTACCTAAATATTTTATTTGTACCCAAAAATATATCTGGACCTGCATTGTATGAATACAAATTTACATATTATGTTTAGGTTTTTCTATTGGCGGTAATTTCAAAACACTCTCAACTGGGTTTTGCATTGCATTGTTTTGTAAAGGAGTAGCTAAGCTAAGCTTCTCTGCAATATTTAGTCATGTCGTAATGATTTCATTTGTAACATTCCTAAAACAAGACCTAACCTGTTCAGGGTGCAGTATGCAGGTTTAAACGTACGAAGCAGGGATCGAATACAGTAGGGTTTAGCAACTTTTGGTAAGCAGAGCAGGATGGCATGGCTCATAGTCTTATAACACATGGACTAGCAATATAGTACGTTGGTTTGTTTACGTTATGACCTTTTTTTCTTTTCAATTTGTTATTGGCTTTAGACCAGATCGGTGATAATTGCATTTGTTGGTGCGTCAATCTTGAAGTGAAATAAGGAACATATTGTAGGAATTTGTTAACTTTATTTTGTTTTAATTTCGGTAAATACCGTTACATATTTTAAAGTTAGAGATTTTTATTAGTTAACCCCATAACTATGACGGGGAAGTTTAATGATGGTAAGAAAGTTTCCTTGAAAAATAAGCAAGGGGAACTAAGCACGTCCGACGACAACGGTGATGGGGAAGTGAAGCCAAAGGCGTCTGGATGGTCATTGGTAACTGGAAAAGATTTCGTAAGAAAGGTCTTCAGAGCCGATGTGAGTGAAATACAAACTTTAAAAGTGTTTTAAAATTTGAAATTCATTTTGTTTGATAATTGCTTGAATGTGAAACCAAAATAAAAATGGGTTTATGATTTATTGTTAATAGGAGCAAGTAAATGCGGCAAATAAACAGCGTCAGGTGGAAATTGATAAGCAGCAGAAGTTTGATGATGTTAGGGAGAAGGAAGTAAGTTCAAGAGACGACTCTGATGATGGACTTGATAGAGTGCCATTGGTCCATTCCGTCATGTCCAAGAAAATGATTTGTGAAAAAAAATCTAGAAAGAAAGAGACTGATGTTGACGCGTTGGACACTGAAAAGGACGAGGGAGAAACGGTGGGAGAGGAGTTTCATAATGTTGTTACACAAGAGGGAAAGTCCAAAACATTGCCTATGATGTCGAAAAAGGTAACTTTAATTATTTACTAGAAAAACGGCGAGCTCCCACGGAGCTCAATGGAATATTGTAATTCATCTATACCTACATATTAATTGCCTTGAGTCAGTTGTTTGTGTGTCAAAAAAATATTTTTTGCAGTCTGTCAAGTAATTTTTTAATCCAATGTCTTTGTCAGTACGTAGTTTTTAGCACATTCCCTTATCAGTCGGTATGCTTACTTAGTCCTGCGCCCTTCTTATTCCATGCCTTAAACCACCCCCTTGCTTTATCAGTCCTTTTATGCACGGCCTTTTTTGTTCCACACCTTAAGTCCGAACCCCTTGTTGTTCCATCCTTTAAGTTCAGCCCCCACGTTGTTCCGTCCGTTAAAGCCCGCCCCTAGTAATTCTGTACCTTAAGCCCGATCCCTTGTTTTTCCACCCCTTGTTAGTTCGTACACCTGACCTAGTGTCGTTGCCTTGTTAGTCCGTATACCTTGTGTCGTTAGCTTGTTGGTCGTTACTTTTATTCCCACCCACTTATCCGTACACAAACTATGTCATAACTTGTTCCGATGCCTCGCATTATGCGGCGGCAAGGTCAATTATTTTAGGTATTACGTTACCATTTTTATTTGAGCTTTCATAACTTTGGACAGTAATGCTTTCATGTTTAGTATTGGAATAGGTATTTTGAAAGCCGTTCTGTTAGTAAATATGTGTCAGTTCGTATCCGCAAATGTTGATGACACGCTTTGTGAACATTTTCCAAGGCAAATTTTCGGTTACAGACACGCAAACAACTCGTAAATAATAAATTGATACAGAGCTTAGTATTAATTACTTGGGTGTGATTAGGATATATTGATGAGTGCAATGTTTTTATTTTATTTTGGTTTTTTAATTCCATATATTCAGTCGCTTGATAAGCTGAGCATCGGAAAGGATAGTCAATTGAATTCCATGAAAAGTAGCAACTCGGCGGTTCATCTTGTCGATGGAGTCATCGATAAGAAGTTGAACACTGCGATTCCGATTAGAATGATTATACCGGTGGCAATGAAGGTAATTAGATTTTTGAATAAATTAAAATAAAATTCCCATAACTCTGGTTAACTAAAGCTTTATTGGCTTATGAAGTAGTTTTATATTTTCCTGTTTGTTGATCTATAAAACCGTAGGATTGTATAAGTAGTGGGGATGATGTTACTACTGTTTTGACTGCCTTGGAAGTACAGGAAGAGACCGCTACCGCGTCGTCCTCATCACAATCATTATTCAGCAAAGTGAAACGTAAAAAACCACGGGTTGCTAAACGTGTTAAGTGGTATGATGATGAGAAGACTATTTTAACAGATGCCGAAGGAGATGGGAGTTCGTTCGTGGTAATTCAATTGATTGAAGGCGATTTATGAATTGTAAATATAGGTATAGACGGTTGAATTTTCTAATTTCATTTTCTATTCATATTTAATAGGTTAAGGAAGGGAATGGTATAATGGATACTGTTACCGAAACTGGGCAAAAACGCAAGGTGATGAGCAGTGAAGATGAGTTGGTTCCTTCTATTCCCGTACGTTCCTTGAATATATATTTTGCATTTCAAAATATGGTGCTAATGCATTTAGTTGTGAAGATGTTTTTAATATGGCAAATTTATTGTTATTTAATTTTTTAGTTCAAAAGATTCAAAATTCGTGGAAAGAAAAAAAATCAGATTGATTCACAAAATGAAGGCTCTGAAAATGTGGGGATAAAGAATGTATTTTTATAGGTGTAATAAAATATTTTAATAAGTTATGTTTGAGAAATGATAAAGTAATCTGTTGGTTATTGTTTTATATTTTAGCCAACGAGAAAAGTATTAACGCCGAGGCTAGGTGGCTTTAAAGCAAAATGGAAGTCCACAAAACGTGCTCCGGTAATTTTATAAGTAAAATATTTTAATTCTGGGTGTGGTATGGAGTTTAAATGAGCCGTGTTTAATTACGTATGAATTGGATTTTTATTATGCCAAGAAGGAGAAAGTATTGGCTGTTAACTTCAAACACAAAAGTTTTAAGGACTACGAGAAAAATGGATCTAGTTCCTAAAGTAGTTTAAAATTAAAATTAAAAATTAAAATTATAAATTATTTTTATCATGGTGTGAAAATTTGTGTAGGTAAATGTTTTCATGCTATGATGGAAACGTAGGTAGAAGTAAAAAGAAACAAAGTGAAACTTTACTTAAATGGACATGATTATTACACTTACAATTACAATAACGTAACAATCTGTAGGATTGAAAATATATTTAATTTCGGTATTGTCAATTAATGTCTTGTATAATTATATAAAATTATAGACCCATGTGAAAGCGAGCAGACCGTTTCGTCCGAGAATGATGGCAAGAGGAAAAAATAAATCCTTACGTTCTACTAATCAAGCACCTATAATCGTGGACACGGGGGTTGGCTTGGGTTTGGGAGAAAATGTGCTGTCTATAAATGCCACTTCCCAGAGTAATAGTGATGGTGCGAATGTGAGTAATAGTTAAATTAGTTTAAAAGGAATAATATTTGCTTTCAAATGGATTGTAGCAAAAAAGCGTAATTAAAATGTTAAACATATATTTATATTGAGTAGTGCCTACGAAACGATGTTGTTCGTTGTTCACCTGCACCCAAGTTGGATGATTTGTCACTACTTGTTGACATATCAGAAGAAATGAATGTTCATCGGGAAAAAGAAATGGCTGATCCATCTGTATCTCCTCCGGTATCGGCTACATCATCAAATTTGTCTACAATCGTCGGCGATGAATTAGGAGGTGGTGTTGATTATGATCAGTTAAATGATGATGGGAAGATGCCGATGATAGACAAAGTGGAAAAACGTGACGCCGTCTTGGTGAATTGCCGAAAGTCACCAGTTCCGTCCACTTCCTCAGCCTATCGTCAAGTAACACAATGCTCTGTAATTGATGACACTGATAAATCCAAGAAACCAACAACTATTAACGTTAAGGAAAAAGCGACAAAGGAACGTACAAAGAAGAAAGGAATTAAGCCAGTCCAAGTTGGGAGAGTTGTTTTGCCACCCAAATATGATACGCCATATTGGATTACCAACGCAAAGACTATGTCTGTTGAGGAACGTTCTAAGCCAATTAAGCTTGATGTTGTCACAATGAAAGATCTTAACAGGTAATATATAGCTCTTGTTTTATTGTATGATGCTGATATAATAGTTTTTAGTGATTCAGATACTGATATAATTAATAAATGTATTTTTTTCCTATTCTTTAAGATATCGCTGGACTAATAAGATGTATAAAATAAAGGATGGGAAACCAAAATGGCAATGTCCATTATGTCCTAAGAGTTATACCACTAAAGAGGCTTGTCAAATGCATATTTCAAAAGGAAATGTACATACCTTGTTTGGCCGTTGTATGCGGAAAGGATGCACTGGTTTCTACCATGATCCTGAGTCGTTGCTAGTTCACATGGAGTGAGTAAAAGTTTATGGGAAGAATTGTTAAAGTAAAGAAAAATTGTTCGTAGAAAATATAATCAGTATTTTAATTAAATTTCATTATTTAATCAGGTGGCATTGGGATAAGGACTTGGAGTGTGGAGTGTTTTATGATGAAGATAAGAAAACTTTCCATGATCGCATCGCCGAAGATCCTGATGAAGACGAAATGCGAAAAAGGCTGTTAGCTAAAATTCTTGCCTATAATACAGCAAAAGAAGAACGAACAGAAAAGGAGAAGGAAGCAGCAAAGAAGAGTGCAGAAGTTTCTGAAAAGAAAAAACGTAGAAGCGTGAAAAAGAGGGATTTCTTGAAGGTTTTGGAACGGAGCCAACGACGTAATAAGCAGAAAAGTAAAAAGACAAAGAAGAATGCTCATGATAATGTTAAGGCTAATTGAGGCGATGTGTTTATGTATAGGTAATGAATTACATACCTAATAAGAGTTTAATATCGAAGTTAAATGTATGAATTTTTTACGATTGTAATTTTTTAAAATATTGTTTTTCTCTCGACAATACTTATTCTCTATTCTCTACCTCTGAAGAGCTGTAATCAAATGTACACTTTTAAGTAAGCTACAACAGAAAAAAATAATCTGCACCCAAATTGAATTTTTGTATTTTAATGAGTATTTATACTGTACCGATTGCAATCGTGTAGAATACCGGCATGAGTATGACGGAAATTGGCGACAATGCGTTCAATGTAATGTATGTATACGGTGTACAATTTAATTAACTTCACTAACTTTACATATATTTTTACAATTGCTTATATAAATTATGTATTTCTAATAGGCATCTATAAGTTTTGTATTTTGCAATGGGAAAAATCAGTTTTATGATCCAATACTTCATCACATGGAAGTAGAAAAGATTTGGGACAACCTAAACTCCTATTTGTCCTATTATTGGTATTTGGTTATGAAATTTAAATAGCTAAAGCACTCACAGCGTATACATATATTAGGTTTCACTTTTGGTAAATGAATTTGGCTTGAATTTATTGGATGAAAGTTTTAAAAATTGTGTTAAATGGAATAAAAATAATTAGAGGCAAAAATGTGTTGTTTTAGCAAGCGTTATATTTGTGCATTAAGTTTGGGTGGATGTGTTTAAATGAGCAATATTAACTTGATGATGAAATGGCATAATATGGTATTATACACAACAAATCTCTGCAGGGATAACGAATAAGATGAATTATATAGTCATGTCTGATTTTTTTTACAATCACTCAGTTCCACTCACATTTTTATCTCAGTTTTTCATCCTATATTATTCCTCAAAATAATACCTGTTGTACTTTGAAGCATCCCTCATTTCTATTGCAGATTTCCCTCAGTTTTAAACAGTAATCCCATTTTTCTAGAAGAAGGCAGCGCATGTACTGAAAAAGTAACTTTTACTTTAATGTACATCTCTCCGTTTTTCCAATCATATAACGGTAATTTTTGTGAAAGCAGTAATGTAGAAAGTGCATTCAGATTTTTCTTCCAAAACAGAATCAACTTATACTTAAGATTTCCTTTGTTTCTCTAAAGACTATACTTAATTTCAATTATCGTTTTTAAGATATTTTTTGAAGGTGAAAGGAAGGAGGGATATGAGATTGAATTCTCTCTTTCATTCTCCGAATTTCTTTTCTGAATTTCTTTAAGAAGCAATATGGTGTTTTTGGAAGAATATTTATATTTATAATGTTCTAAGAGTAAGCTCGACCAATCGCATACGTTCTAATATTGCCCTTCACAATATCTCATAATGGATAGCGTCGACTAAATGGTCTCACCAAATATCAGTATTGCTTTTCCTAACCTTGGACCTAATTTTTACAAATCATTGAACATCTTGTTATGTTTATTTTTAAAAGGAGTCATTTTTACAAAAAAGTTTTGGTTTGATTTTTATTCGAAACGAATTGTTTTATATATATTGTGCATCTGTACCTGCAATGGAAACTGTACCTGAATTGCTTCTGTACCTATTTGGGGTTCTGCACCCATAAAGGATATTGTACCGGAAATGAATATTTGTTCTTGACCATGATGGTATAACAATAACATGACTGTTGTAATTGAATTGGGATGATTGCAAAGTCATGACTCAACCGTTTCATCGCAATTGTTTAAACATTTAAGTTTCTACATGCACCATTTTTTTAACAAATTTAATCATTAACAGATGTGAACTATTAATAGAGGAATTTTATCTAATTTTCATGTGAGTTTGTCAATGTTATATGAAGATAATGTCGAAGGAATAGGGATTCATTATGTTGAATGGCTTATGGGATTGGGAAAAGCAATGGCGGTACTTCTGAAAAACTCTGCACTCATCGTAATTTGTGTTGTGTGTTGTGTGTTGGACCGAAGATGATCTTATTCATAATCTTATGATAATCTCATTGTTTTCTTCTATAATGAGCTAATCGTAAGTGGATTGTGTTGTGGTTGGGGCCTCACCCCCTCCACACTTAACCCTTTTAATATGAAGAATAAAATTTGTAATTCAAGATTTAATTTTATGGAAAAGGATTCAGTCATTTAGTCATTCAGAGGATTTTTTAATTTGAATCAGATCATTGAATTTCCAACTACATAACATGATCCATCACGTTGTCTTTCTCCAAGTGCATGTCCCTTAATAACTTGCATGCGAAAGAATGATGAGAAAGATGAGAAAATTGCGGTGAATCAAAATTCACTCTCACTCTTATTCATATTCAACATTGAGGAACAGAGTGGAGATCGATCTCATTTATATAGGAGGGTATAGCAAATGGGAGCTCAAGCTCAAATTACTACTAACTCAGGGTACGACATACGGTGGATGATCATCATATTCGTATTATCATTATTACATAAGGATAGTGGTATAGGGAGTGAGAGCTTAATGCAGCTCAGCCAGTGTTTTGACGTTCGTTATGTGAGACAGTTTAGCATGACTCATACAGCATTATAGGCTATAAGGATATTAGTTCTCATTATATAGCGGAGGACAGGAGATCGATCCTTTTTATATGGGACGGTATATGGAGGAGTGAGAAGCCGAGCAGAGTGTTGACGTTTCGTGTGCGGTATGCTATGTTATGAGTCATACCACATGGGCTGACACGCGAGAGAGAAAGCAAGCCGGCTTGTTTACCTTTTCTGCTGCCTGGACTCGTATTTGTGGTTCTTCTTCTCAACTCAAAGTTTAATCTCATTTCTAATTTTGATCAGCTCGGAGATCCATTGTTTTTTTTGAGTGAGTGACTGAATCGTGAAGTGATAAGGGACAGGAGTACAATTTTTGTTTTTTTAATGTCTGTGATTTTTAAACCTAATTGTTAGTTACATATTTTATTAATATTGGAGATTATTATTGGGGGGAGTTTGAAGGCCTTTCGAACCCGTGAATTGAAGGAGATGGAGGAGGGAAAGTGTGTTGAAGGAGTGACGATGACAGACGATTTTTTGGGTGATGGAGAGAAGGTTGTGAAGTCTGTGGAGAATATATGTGAGGATAATTTTATTTTCTTTTAAAAAAATGTGGAAGTTGTTGTGGCATATTTAATTTTGATTGAGATTGGGATTTTAATTTTTGGAATTGTGAAGTGAATATGTTTCATAAGTTGACCTCTCTACCTATGGAGCCAGTTGAGGGGACGAAGGAGGGAGAGAAGTGTGGTGTTGGCGGAGGAGCTTGCTCTTTGGAAAAAGACCAGGAAGATGATCAATTGATCACGTTAGACAATTCAACAGATGGGCCAGCACAGGTGTGTAATTTCACTTTAAAATTACAATTTAATTGAACGAAGTGGTTTTTGATTAAAAATTGAATTGTGGTCGAATGATTCATAGTAAATGTGTTGGTCTTTTTTATAATTATTTTTCTAGGTGAAAGGAGTTGGAACGGAAGGGGTTGCTGCTGTGACCCATGATCATCATCAGATGGAGGTAGTTGTTCCAGAGAACGGTGTTTGCCCTGAGAAAGTGGGGGATAAGGTGTTGGAGGCCAGTTCAGCGCCTATCTTGATCAGCACGGTAATTTATATTTTTATATCATGTTAATATTAATTAATTGGATTTTAATTGAAGTGATTGTGAAGATCATATTATTAGTTTGTTTTAAAGTAATTTATTAAAATTTTTGTGTAGTTTCAGCCACTGGAGAAGTGGTCCATCGGGAAGGTTCAAATGCTGACTGAAATGAAAAGTAAAAACGCGGTTCAGGGAAGTATGGGCAAGGACTCTACTCCGAATAAATTGTTCAACGCATGGGATGTGATGAAACCGTTGACTGTCCAGAAGGTTATTATAATTTAAATTTATATTCTTAACTATTTTTTAAAGTTATGAAGTTTTGTCAATGCAAATATAATTGTTCATATTTTATTATATTGTCCATAGCCAAAGGAATGTAGGAGTAGTGGGAAGGATCTAGCGAAAGTGTTGAAGGACCTTGGACCACCGTTAGTCAATAGAAAGGTGGCCTCCTGCATTCCATCCCTATCCCCATCTCCATTGGTGGAAAAATTAGTCGGAGGAGTTCCGGCTGACTCCATTGCATCCAAATTAGATGAAAAATCGACTCCGTATATGGTAATTTAATACGAAGTCTCGATTCGAATTTTATATAGTTTTAAAATATGTGATTGTGAAAATGTGATTGTGAAATGTAAAAGTTGATTAAAAGTCATCATTAATTTTTTGTTATTAATTATTTCAGCGTAAGAAGGGGATAAGAAGAGGCGCTATAAATCCTACTCACAAAACAGGCATGGTGGATAATGTGTCAGAGGTGGAAAGTGAAGACGAGTTGGCTTGTTGGACTCAGGTTGATACAATAATGAGTATTCGTAGATTTCAATGTTATGTAAAGTAAGTATTAGATGTAAGTAATTAATTGAAAGATTGTTTTTGTTGTAATTATAGCCGAAGGATTGCAGCAATAGTGGAAAGAAGGAGGAGACCATGTTGGACAAACTTGAAGCACAATTGGCAAAGGAAATGGAATCGTCATGCTCAAATTGGAAGCATGCCGCCCTGATACCCCTTTGGAGTGGAGGCAATGATGTTGATAAGGTTGTGATAGTCACCCCTAAAGAAGATGTGATAGTGTCACCAATTGTGGTAATTTGTACAACATTTTACGAAAGTTACGATAAATTCAATAATCATAGTTTATTGGTTACGTTCTGTTCTATGAATTGAATAATTTTTGGTTGTGAATTGTTTGAATTTATTTTAGAAGACGATGAGCAAACGTCAAGCTAAAAAAATGGCTCGCAAAGCAAAGCTGAAGGGATCATCATCAGGGATGGACAATGTTAAGGAATCGATTTGCTCTATTCCTGTAAGTTTCTTATATTGAAGTAAAAATTTGATTACTAGATTAGTAAATGAATTGGAGTTAATTTTGTAACATTAATTTGGTGTATTTTGATTTTTTTTATAAATTTTAGGACAGCAAAGTTCACATAAGGGGTGTGGGGAAGAAGGATGAGGAGGTAATAGCGCCTGGGCACGAGTCACAGATGGAGAGCAACGAACTGGATCAGGTACTGCAACTTTTATCAGAATATTTATTTTGTCAAATTGATTTTCATTATCAAAAATTTGGATCAGAATTAATTTTGGTATTCTGTTTGGTGTATTTCTAGCCAATAAAACATGTTGGACCTGTGACTGAGAAAACGAAAACTGTTAATATTCAACCAGTGGCAAGCGTAAAGGTGCCTATTTTGTTTCACCTGGATAATTATGCTGCCTTTTATAAAAGTTCAGTTAGGTTGTATTATGTGAGTACAATTGCGTGTTTTTTATATGTCCTTAGGCAAAGAAAATGAAGGGAAGACGGGTTGCCAATAAAAGAAGAGTTCTTAGGAGGAGCACTAGGAAAATAATTCCAGTCCTCAAGGTAATTTACTTTGATTTAATTTTTTTTCGGTATAAAGTCCGAAATGGGTATGAAAGTCATTTTGGGTGCGGATGTCAATATGGGTATAAAAGGCATACTGGGTGCGGAATCAGTATAGGTATAGAATACATTATTCATTTTTTCTTACGTTTTATAATTTTGATGATTTTAATAGGGGAGAAATCGTTTGGATGAGGAAAGTGAAATATCGGAGGAGGACGATTCCACTATGAACATGAGTCAAGAAAAATCTGAAGTCGTCAGTAATAACCCTGTAACACATGAAATGGTGGAGACAATTCGGAGTGAAGAAGAGGGTAATGCGAGTCAAGTAAGTTTATCTCAGGAAAAAACAAGTTGATCGTTCATTTTAATCTGTAGTTTTTTTCTAAAATATCGTTTATTCTAAACTCTCATTCTTATTCTAATTACAGGCATGTGAAGACGAAAAAGAAGAAGAGGAAGATGCGATTCGTAAGCTCTTCCCAAAAATCGCAATGAGAGGAAAGTGGGAGTCGTTGCGTTCCAATAAAATACCAGTGGTTACGTATGATGACAATAGGATGGTAATGAGAAAAGGCAAACCTAGTAGGAGTTCCCCCAAGAATATTGTCCCTTTCGTGGAAGTGGTAAGGAATTAATAAATGTTTTTATAGATTTTTAACTATAAATTTTTTATTGTATAAGTAGGAAAGGAAATTCAGCAAATGATTACAATTTTATATGTTTTGTTATATTGTTATGTAGATTGACAGGGAAGTGGAGGAAGGCTACACACCAGTTACAAAGGGGAATATTGAGAAAAATACTAGAATTCCTCTTGTCCCACTCAGTTTATCGCTACTGAAGGAAGTTGATCTCAAGGAATCTCATAAGGAGCCTCTTCCCATGGAAGTTCTCAACTCTGAAACTCTGGAAATTGTTGGAATTGAAGAAGAGGGATTGAACAAAATGAAGGAGTCCGAAGCACGCTTGGAGTCAGTTGATGGCGAAGGCATTACTCTACGTCCACGCTCACCCATATCGGATGTTCCTCCACTACCAATGTCTCCAAACATCTCCAACGTAGAAACCACACAAGTTGGATATGAGATGAACATTGGAGGAGAAATCTATCATCTTCATGTAGAAGAAGGGGAGATGTCGCTATTGTTTCCCGGAGTTTCATTCGCTTTGCCACATCATCCAATAATGGGCTTAGTGGATAATGTTGAGGCTGCTAATGTTGATAGTATTCATTATCAAGTGTATCAGCATGAGATGGATTGCAATAACGACGAGGGGAAGCCATTGGATGAAGGAAAGAAGAATTCAAAAGCGCTTCCATTTTGTTCATTGAATTTCCCCTTATCACATGAATCATTACTTTCTTCGTCAATACCATCAACTCAGGTTGAGGATGGGGAGGAGATTCTTGAAGATGTTGTTGGTGATCTTGGGGAGTTGCAGATGAACCAGGGTGAAAATTCAGCACTGTCTCCTTCACGAATATCTTTATTGCCAGTATCATCATCCCAGCAGCCAACTGTCATGGAGGAATATTCTGAAGGATTGGAGCAAGCAGTGCTTAGTGGTGGTTCGGGGGAAAAGACGTTGGACTTAGAGGAAAATGCTCCAAACTTTTTGATTCCATCTCCATCGTCAAGTCCTCTGGTATCAGCCCCACTAACATCTCTATCATCATCACCCCAACAGGCTGCAAACGTCGAGAAGAATTGTGATAATTCTGTAAATGGTGAAGGACGCACACGGCAAGCAGATTTGGAAGATAAATCTGACGCTGAACCTGTAGTTTCACCCCCATCTAAATCTTCTCGTACACGTGTGTCACGCCAAGCAGTACATAATCTCGGAAATATTGATGTAGTTGAAGATGAAGATGAAGATGAAGAGGAAGATGAAGAGGAAGATGAAGATGATGAGGATGACGAGTTCGAGGAACGCATTATTAAGGGTACGAAGAAAGGGAGAAAGGGAGGGAAGAAAAAAACTTTGAAAGATCCCAGTCGCCCGAGAAAGAAAGTTAAGGAGTTCGTGTATGACATGGAATCCTGGGTGAAAAATGCCAGAACTCCGTCAGCTTTGGAACTTGTTACTCCCATTGAACTTGATGTCCCCACAATGACGTATCTTAATGAGTAAGTTTTTTTTGTATTTATTTATTAAATAATGTATTATTAAAAACGTTACGGTATTTAGCCTTTTAGTATTATTAATTTGCAACATTGTTTATCGTTTTATCTTTGCAGATACCGTCGCGAGGACAAGGAGTATGTATTCACAGATGGGAGATCGAGGTGGGAATGTCCTTTGTGCCCTAAATCGTATACTACGAAGAAATCTTGCAAAAAGCACATTGAAAAGGGGAATGAGCACACGCTTTATGGACGATGTCAACGAAAGGGGTGTACTGGGTTTTTCAATGGACCAAGATCTTTGCTAACTCATATGGAGTAAGTAATACATAAAAGTGTAACGTTTTTTTGTAATTGAATGTAATGAATGTGTTTAGTTTTTTATCATTTATTAAAGTGTATGTAATATTGACTGTAATGTTGTAATTATATTTTAAGGTGGCATGTGGAGAAGGACATGGCGTGTAAGGTCATTTATGACGAAGAGAAGAAAATTTATCGTGATCGTGTCGATGGAGATCTGGACGAAGATGGGTTGATGGATATACACTTTGCCAGAATTCGTGCCTACAAAGCAGAAAAGAAGTTACGAAAGGAGACAGCGGCAGAGGAAAAGGCGAAGAAGGTTGCGGAATTGGCTAAGAAGAAAGTTCGAAGGGGGAAGACAAAGGATTTCTTGCAAATGCTGGAAGAGGAAGCCGGACCTAGTAAGCGGAAGAAAGCGAAGAAATCGGATAAAGATTAGATTAGACTGGTTAAGGTGCTCCAATATAAATGTGATAAGAATTCTGGTCCGCTTATATGTAAATAATAATGAAGTCAAATAATGTATCATTTATGTTTTATTGTGGTTGTAAAATTCTTGTGTCACACTCCTGTTTGCACGTAATTATTAATTTTGAAGTGCGCTTATATTACAAAATTTAAATTGAAGTATTATTGAATATCGTTGTTGTGATATGGATGAACTTATTTTTGAAGATTAATGTGTGCTGTTGATCTCGTGTTAGTAATAGCTTTAATAAACTTATCACTTTCTTTACATGAAATATCACTATAGTAGTTGAGTTGCTTAAAATACTTTGAACTGGATAAACACGTTGCACCTACCAAGTAGTCTGCACCCAAACGCATTAAACCACACCTGAAAATATATTCTGCACCTAAACTGTAAATTGTACCTGATGAGAAATGAATTTATTTACAACCATCTACTTTCAGAATCTGGAATAAGTACGAAGAAAGAATCATGAACGGAAATTACACAAACACTATGTCCAAGTGAAAGTGTTAAGTAAATAATAAGAATAACTCGATTATTTTCATATCGGGAATGACTTAACTATTACAGAATTTTTGCGACTTATTTCATTAGATATTTTACTCACCTCCATCAAAACAACATTACATTATATTGTTCCCTCTATACTCGCCAACCAATAAACTATTTTTTCTTCTTTTTAATGAATGAATATTGAAACTCGTATTAAATGTATCGTTTGGATTGTTATGGCTGGTCTGTAATAATGTGGTGGTGGCTGATCATAATTGAGTTTATTACGGGATTAATGTAGACTCCCCAAAGGGTTAAAAAATATATATTTATGGGCAAGTCAGCTCGGTTTACAAAAAGAGTCGGAATTACATGATTATTTGGGTTGGGGGTGGAAGTGGGCAAAACATATAAATGAATGGGAATGATGATGATGAATGAAAAGGGCTTAATTTTTCCTTTCTTTTTTCTTGTTTGTTTCGTGTAATTCGTAAAGTATTTCAAAAAATAGGTCTAAAAATATATTTTTGGTATTTTCATGTCATGTCTTTTCTCTTTCTATATTTTGTGCAGGTGGCATGGATCCTTTTCAATGACTTGGCAATCCTTATAATCACACGTAATCACCGGATAATAGTCATACATGACAAGCATCGCACGTGGTATCTTCACATAGAGGATGTCCTACAGAGCGATGCAGGCCGCTACATGTGCCAGCTATATACGGAAATTGCAAAGACTGTATATCTTTATGTTGTTGTGAAGAACATATTTTACAGATCATTTCAGATCAAGTTAAGCGCATGTCACAACAAAAATAAAATGCAGATAAAAATCCCCCATTTTGTTCCTCCTTTTAAAAAACTTTTATTTTTGGAATGAATTCACCGGAAAAGACAAAATAATCAGTAAAGCTTATAGCTTAAAGTCCAGGGAAAAACTTTCACCTCTTCCATCTCCTCCAAATTGCCTCACGCAATTAATGCAAATGTTTTAATATACTCTTTATTTGTTCAAAGGTTATCAAATTAACGAGCTTTGAGCATCTCATTCAAAAAGGGAAATAAATAACCGATTTTTCCAAAGCTCGAATAAAAACCGGAAGGGAAGTTCATTTTGCTTCTTTTCGCATTACACATGTCCCTACTCACAATTACCAGAATAATTACCGAAATAAGGCAATACTACAGGAATGGTGGTTTCATGATAGGATTTTGTTTTCTTTATTCCACCGCAATACCACATTGCATGCTCGTCCACTTGTTCGTAACTTTTTGTTCCCCCCATGCTCCCTTCAAGCATATTGAACGGAAGTCGAAACAGCTAACGAAACCGAACTAATCAGCTCTTTTAGCTTAGTTTGCATGGGGAACTGATAGTTGTTGTTATTCCTTTGTGGAATGGCGGGATCTTCATCCTCAAGTCACGTGAAATGTGTGGTAGGAATCCTGAATGTCATCAAAAACCGGAGAAAAACTTTCCCAGAAGAGTTTAGTTGCATGCATAGGAAGAGTATACAAGCTTTACAATGGATATATTGCAAATAATTTTGTAGAATGGATGATATCTTGAAATGGGGTATAGGCTACGCAGTTAAAATGCACGTTGCGTTTCACCCTCCATCTTCTCAAATTTAGGTAAAAAAAGTTGATTTGTATGCGAAAGGCTCTGGCTTGACTTTCTCTTGCAGTTTTTAAAAATGAGGTTTAGGATGATGATGGGAATTTTGAGGATGCAGAGCATACGTTTCCCTCCATAGCAGCATCTGTAGCCTTTCTCTTTTTAATCATTTATTTTTGGTCGATGGTCTCATCGTCAGAGAGTGTCGTTTGGTAGGGTTCTTTGATTGTGAATCTGGAGATATGATATAGGTTAGTGATACTGATCATGAGGATGATGTCCTGTTCCTCTTTCTCTCGATGGTGAAGGCAGATGAGTTGAATTTGAATGGGATACATTTTCTATCCAAAGTAGATGATGAGGACATAGCCATGGCGTGGACAGCAGTTGTGCTAGCCTTTCATGATAAGTGCCGGAGCATATTGGAGAGGGAAAGGTCATTAACGATAAATAGATCATATTACCAGTTTCCAATCTGTAGTAATTGGTTTTTTAATTAGCCTCCTACTACGATTAACACTTGGGGAGGGTAGGATGCTTTGAAATATAAAAGGACATGACTTGGTTTCCTGGATAGTCGAATTGATAGTGCTCGTTGTCTATACTCCCTGGCTCTTTTGTACACTGACTGCTTTATTGGAGAAAGTGTAGACTTTGTAAAAAATACGGGCTTTTTATCGATAAAAATGAAAATAAAAGGAATTTGAGTAATTTTAGAGTTTCCCCCTCCATTTTTTATCTGGATTGCACTATCCCTCTATTATATTATCCACTGTGTTTTTGGTGTTACAAATTATGGCGTAATTGAATTTACTTTGGTAATTTACACACGGGTCATTCAATTGGGGAAAGTTAATATTTGCGAAATAAAATGGATCACCTCTCCACATTATTTTTGCTTATGGAGGGTGGCTTATGGGAATAATATATTATGTTTAATATCATCCCTCTATTTTTTAAACCGCGTCCTTATGACGTTGATGATGATCCGTTCTGTTTCCGTTCTCCGTTTCCACTTTACATTTTATAATCAAAATCAAGCCTTACAATCGAGCCACTGTCAGTTTTATTGTCAACTGAGCGCTTAATAATGTCTAAAACAGTGTGCAAGTTTCCCTTAATAGGAATTATTCTTTTTTCCGATTGGCCACTTGAAATGAAATTGGTATTTGGTTTTTGGTGTAAACAGTAAACATGATCAGTTCATTATAGAATAAGAATCTCAGCGCAACATTCTTTTGTCACCTACTTTTCCCGGCAATTTCAGGGATGACAGGTATTACTCACGAGAACAAGTGTAGTATTACAAACATCAACATCAAATTGTCCCCTCCACATTCTCGATCCACATCCTCCTCATTTCCCTCCCTCATGCCAGAGTCGTTGTCGTTGTCGCATATTTATTTTGACATGGAAAATCAGCACTTGCACCATCATCCCCATTTCAACTAAAACCCGGTTGTTTCTGAGATCAGAATTTCCACCAGTTTGTCCTTCCCCATTCAACCTTTAGTTTTTATTGAAGAAGTGGAAATCTTTCATTCCTCCCAAAAATATATCTTCTGCTCCACATATCCCTTCTGGAGTTGAAGGCTCCACTCTTTTGGAATGGAGGGAAAGTTTCCATGAAAATCAAACGGATGGATTAAAAATTCTCATCTTTCTCTCGAAAAATTCGTCATGAGATGGGCCTGACGGAGATTCACTTCCTTTTCACAGCATTACCAATACCAAATAAAATGAAATCTATTTTGATTTTCAAGTTAAAAATCGGCTGAAAAAAATGTACCGTGAACCGATCAAGTCATTGTCATTTTCCAGGGGAAATCGGGAAAGAATACCGAGTGGGAAGGAATGACAAGTTGATAGTGCTACATTATTATGGAATATGAGAAGAGCCGTACCATGGAACATATTTATGGGAATTGAATGGACTGAAATTATTGCTGTACTTCCGAAGTAACTCCCCTCCCCAAAGAAATAATTGCTCCAGCCATGTAGCTTACTTTGCTGGATTTAATATTACTGTACCATTATCATCAACTTTGCTGACTAGCGATTTTAGTGGATATTAAGTAAGTAGAATTTGTGTCAGAAGGAAATAATAATATACATTTTATTGTTACCTTTCAAATGAAAAGAAATTATTTAGGAAGGTTACATATTATCATGGAGGTAATGTGATAAGTATGAAAAGGATTTTTTAAGATGATTCCTTTCAAAGAGAACAATTATTTATTTCATTTAATATTCAATACAATTGATTCCGATTATGTTAGAAAATGAAGGGAAATTATATTTGTGAAAATTGAAGTTTTGTGTAGATGTTTTTTTAATTTAGGGGAAAAAATCATTAGAAAAAAAGTAAGTTAGATAAGAAAAATGATTAATTTTTGAGAAAAAGAATTAAGTTTTTGAAAAATATTTTTCTTTAAAATCTAATTGCCACAAGTAGTTTATTTATTTTATTTCCTGCAAAAAAAACACCCATATCCTCTAAAATAAGTGTGGAAAAGAGAAGGAATTTTTACGTGAAATATTAACGACTTAAAGAGTAGTTCGGATGTGTTTGTCCGTGTGAATAATACTGTTAGCATACGCAGTTATGCAACGGGAAGCCTGGAACCTGAAGTCAATTTCGAATCAACAAAACTATATTAAGTATAGTTATACAAAATGAATGCATCCTTCTTACCTCCAATGCGCTCCATAAAAATATGTAAAAAATTAATTTTCATTAATATTTGACGGTTTTAAATCGTTTTTCTCCGTATTTATTTTATACAATGTGTAAATGCTACGAAAAAAAACGAAATCCCTTCCGGATCTGCAAACTGGATATGGGCACCGACATATGTATCGCCTTTAATGTTGTTCCGCCAACTGTATCCAAAAGAATCCTAGTTCGGTGTACTGTAAATGACTAAAAACATTGTTTATGTGTTAAATTTAACAAAAATAAATTCTTCCAGCAAACACCTAAAATGACTCTAAGCTTAGGATATCATCTTTCATTTATTCCGTCGTGGAACGAATGATATGGTCAATTTGTTTAGTCATCGTCACCAGAACGGAATCACTTCATTCAAAATAGAATAGTTTGGAGTTAAAATGGTGTTATACATGTGGAAGAAAAAAAGTGGAATTGGGAATGTCATAATCGATTTCCTTTTCTTGATATGGGCCTATCGAGATAGGGATACTTACCTATGTTAGCCTTGGCATTATTTTTACTTTTGTCTTTTGGACGGGCGGTGTGAAGGAAGCGAAAATAATTAGTAAGATAAAACAAGTATTTTGATTCCCCTGCAGTATTTAGAGAGAGTTTTTAAAGGTACATAGGTTTAGAAATTATTAACCCACGTGTTTACTGTGGTTAGCATATTTTTCCTAAAATATTAATGCTTCGAACATCAAAACTATTGTCTCTTTTTTTCTCGAGAACAATGTCGGGTTGAAAAATGGTTGGGTGGAAGAATTCCTAGGTGGAAAACCGTTTGTGTGGAAAAAGGTATATGGGTGGCAAAACGCAATGTGGAAACCGGGCTGCAACGGATGGAACACATAACGAACATGGGATATGGTGATGTTTTAGACGGAAAGTATAATCATTATTGAACAAGATTATACAACAACAAAATCAGTAGCGACATGCTTGGCAATATTGAATGAATGACTAAAAAACATGACTTAAGCGAACAAAAGTTTAACGTTTTCCCGAATATTTCAGGAGAAAGTTGGAAAAAAGCTCATCAGTAGAGCGAGCAATAAAAGATTAAAGCTTAATAAAGGATTTTCAATGATTTAAAATGGTCAGTGGTCACTATTTATAACGGGGTATCCAGACATTTTACCCCAAATTATGATTTTTTTGGCAATCGTAAAGCAATATCAAGCATTATAAAGTATAATTTCTGGTGTGGAGCATTATAGAGCATCATTTTACAGTTTTACCCATTTTAGTGCATTTTAGTAGAGCTATTTTTGCAAATTTTATCAAGAAAAATCGACTTTTTAATTTCGAAATTTGCAACCGAGAAAATATTAAGCTAATTCAGAAATAATTGTTGATTCCTGTCGTTTATCAAGGGAAATGTTAATTTTGACAATTAGTTTGACGCAAATGTGTCCGACACAATCATTAAAAATATTTTTTTCTTCGTCTGAAAAGCATTTTACCCCTTTATTTTGGTAGAGCATATTAAAGCATAATTTTTCAATTTTAAAGCATTGAAAAATTGTGTTCTATAGCATTGAGCTGGTCTCTCTACAGTTATTAGTCATTATATTTCCTTTAATTTTTCCTGAACTGTAAGTTCCCTTTAAATATCGCTATTGATCAAAGTTAAGCACTATAAAGTGGAATATGTGGTTATATCACTTCTTAAAATATCTATTAATTTCTCCACAAACGCTGAACACTTAAGCTGCTGGGAATAAATATGACTAGGCTCTTGATTAAAGGTATATGTCTAATGGCAAAAAATTCGGGAAATCATAACTTTTGGGGTCAAGTCCACTTTATTGGATGACTGTCATGTCTCGTGTTATTTGCCATACAGGGAAAATATAAAACCAGAAAATTCAGCAAAGATAGAAGGAAAAAGTTCTATTTATGTAAAGTATGTACTACAAAATTAACATTAAGCTGATTTGTGGGTAGAATGAAAAAATTCTAAATAAATAAGGTGAACCGTTGACTCATTATTTATTATGACCCCTTGCGTATAATTTCAAAGGCGTAAGTAAATGTCTAAATATAAGCTCAAGGATTTTTTCCTTTAGTTAAAGTTCTTAGGTGGTCTGACATTAAGGGGAAATATTACGCAATTTCGTCCATCTGTGTAAGTCGAAGCCAAGTACATGGTGTGTTTTAAGTTGCTATCTAGCCATCCTGAGAACCCGAGTAGTAGGTTTTACTTCATTTTCCAGAACCCACGTCATAATTATAAAAAATCGGCCTCTTTTATTTTAAAATATAACCGATTTAGAAAA
>JAQGAG010000056.1:0-30685 GCA_034696835.1 Lepidocyrtus lignorum
TGCAAATATCAAACTAGCAAATTATACTTTTTGTGCACATTTTATCGTTTACCGAAAGTTCAGAGGTAAAAGTTCTTCGAAGCTTATTTAATAACAGGAATTGTTCACGATTTATCCCCTATTACAATAGACTTTGGAATTTCCTTAAATAAACAAGGCTAAATATAATTTATGGAAAACGAATAGTCATCTAATCATGTTTGCACTTTAGAGCGATAGCCTTGTGCTCAACGCAGCATGCGTGTAAACGATATTTAACTTGCAGTTTTCACAGCATTACAATTAAGGGTCTCCTAAAACGAAATAATTTAATGCATCAATTCCCACTTCTCCGGTAAATTACAAACCTACTACTAATCGTGCTTAACTGAAAGGCAACTGTAGAAGTACATTAAGCTATAGCTATAGCTGTGTATAATTTTTTTATTGTGTGTTCTATAGCCTTAAAAACTTGTACCGTAAGAGGACAACAATACACGCTTTGTTTCCCTAATGCCAACATGAATTTGCTTTACATTTGTTAATCATGCAAGATCGTCATTCGTGCTCTCGACAATATATTTACATGGAAATTTAAGCTCATTTGACAAAATTATTTTATAAGATCTTTGACAAAATCCCCATGAATAAATGGTTATAATTTATCTACATACAAGAATTTTTTTAGTCCAGTAGTCGAAGATGAAAGTTGAATTTTATTACAAAGAGACAAAAGAGGATCTAGATTAGGATTTCCAGACAAAACAACTAAATTCAGTCTTAGTCTTGGCCCTAGCACACAGCGCATTGGTACGTTTTTTACTATACCGTAACATTCAAATATTTTCTGTGATGATGATAAATAGCCTCGGTCTCTTGAACTGACCAAAGTTTTATGATTTGCTCCCAATAATTTAGCTCCAGTCCCATCAAAATGGCTCCCTGGATTAAATTCCCTGAACCTACGACAGACACGGCGAAGGAGGGCGCTGACGATGCCATAGGAGACTCATCCTGGATGATATGGGTCGGGCTACTAGTCGGAGTTATTGTATTAGCGGCTTGTGCCGGGGGGATCATATATTGCAAAATGGTAAGCCAACGTAATCGGTTTAGGCAACCTCATAATCAGACCCTATCTAATCCCCAAATGGCTACGCCAATGCAACCCTACACTTATCCACAACCGAGTATGCAAACGTATCAACCAATGATGGTAGTGCCAACTTCGACTCCTAGCACTTATCAGAGTCCCAGCGCCAACCAACCTCAGCCAGCGTCTCCGTCGTATTGACCAGTTGTCGTCCAGGCAGGCTAATGATTTAAAATAATGCTTCGCATTTCGATTGTTATAACATATAAGCATACTATCTTATGCAATAAATTAACGATTTGTAACTTCGTTGGAGTTAAACTACAATTGGCGCATATGATTTACGCATAAAACTACCCATATAGACCCATTTTAGGCGAAATCGTATGTAAAAAGTTTTAACTCATGCGATTTTTATTGTTTATAAGTAAAAATCCCATCCAACAGTCAAGGACTGGACATACCATTGGCAAACTCTACGTGAGACATTCTTACTTGTTATCAAGCAAACCACTATTATAATATGATTATGACCTACAATCTGCAGTCTGCATCACTCCGTATGAGTAACAAATTATAGGTAAAAAATCCCATCTTCATATATCATATACCTACTCGAACAATGCGCATACTGACTTTGCTTGCTTGTTGATGCGATTCTTGTGTTGCGAATTCCTAACAATGCCAACACGTTTATAAGCGTCTGGATAGCAAGCCATATTCATGAGAATTTTTTAAGCAGTGTACATATTTGCATGAGAAGCCCCACGTTTGAACATAGCTCCAATGATCAAGTAGGAATCGTACAGGTCAATGGAAATTTATCCAACAAGGAAGAAACTAGTTAGTCATTGTAAGAAAAACATGATCCATGTGTTTAACTCTTTAATATTTTTTTATACCACGCATACTCTCTATGTTATCCTAATTCTCATCAGTCATTATCTTTCGCAGGTACTTCTCCATAATTTTAGTTAAGGAGGATGATCATATCATAATGCAAATAAGATGTTTGCATGGATCAACACAATCATTTCAGAGAGATAGTTCCGAACTTCCTAACTATCTTCCCATTTCAAACAGGAATTCCAGTTTTAGAGTGTTTATCGAGAAAAGAATACCGATGGGAAATGGAAATGTTTTATGGACTACTTCTCACGAAAAGTGTTGTGGCTTGTTACAAGAAAAAGTATTTCCTCCAGAAATATACGTGAAATCATGAAGTAGTTGGTGAGCTAGTGTGCTAATTTTTTGAAAGTTTACGGATTAACCATGGTCCGGTCTATAACAGCATGGCCTTGGGGACACTCCAAGCAGAGTTGGAATGTCAACGAATTGTAAGTGAAAGCAACAGGTTTCATATTAAAAAATATTTTTTCTTTTCATATAAAAGTGTAAAAATCATGTAATGCGTATTGCAAGACCACAACACGCCGTACCAAGTGGAACAGGCGGATTAAAAAGACTGAGATTGCTGATGTGGAAGAATTACAAGCTCCAAACCCGAAATAAATTACAAACCTTGGTGGAACTCGTCCTTCCCTTAGTTTTCATAGCGCTCTTGGTAGTCATCCGAATTATTATTCCCTCGACAATTGTAGAGGAACCAACTATCTATCAGCCTTTAGAAATTGATGGGACACCACCTTTCCTCGTTAGAACTAAATGGTTTGCACTGATGATAATCTTATATTAATACATACTGCAGACCTGACATAGGATTTGGAATTTTACATGAGAAATATTAATTTGCAGTAACTTAATATACTATACCCCCGCTAATGTTGCCGTTGTCGGTCTCATAAAGCAAGTCAAGAGGGATTACTTCGATAAAGTTGGCTTAAAGTATAATTGTGAGTGAAAGATTTATAAATTTTGTGAAGTTTGAGACAGCACGGACATTTTAACCAAAATTTTAACCTTTTCCACAGTCACCGGATTTAGAACTGAGGAAGAGCTTGTCAGAGCTTATAAAGACGCAAAAAGTGATGAGTTCACTGAATTTTCTTCTGATGCTGAAGTAACATCCCCTGTCCTTGCGGGCATCGTTTTCTACAATGAATTCGGAAATTCATCCTTCCCCACAGATATTAAGGTTTGGCAACCTAATTCATGCTAAAGCAGTCATGCTTGTTCCGTTAGAAAAATATAATTTGTGAGTCACATTGCCCCTGATACTATAACTTGGCTTACTGTATTCCCTTCAACAGTACAAACTTCGGTTTCCTGCCTCACAGCGCAGTGAATTTGATGCCATATCGGAGAAGTTTGGTTTCAAAGCTGCCTGGTTTACAGAGCTTGTCTATCCATTTTTCCAATTGTTGGGTCCAAGGGCCAGGGACAGTGTTGGTGGTGGCCTACCAGGTAAAACTGAAAGTGATATTTAAGGTAAATTTTGTTTTAAATGTTCAAAAAGTATATTATCCTTATTGGCAATTGTGCAGGGTATCATGAAGAAGGGTTTCTGTATTTACAATACGCTTTGGATCGATCCTTGACAAGGATACTGTTAGAGGAAGATGGAGTGAAAGAGTACAACGAATTCGACATTAAACTTCAGAGATTTCCATATCCGGGCTTTATCGACGACAAGTATATTTTTAAACATTCAAACAATTTTTGTAGCCAAAGCAGATCAGAGTTCTGACGGCCTGAAGTGTGACGGAATAAATGAAGGAAACTGAAACTTTATAACCATTCAAAATATAGGTACCTGTTCGCCCTTCAAGCGTTTTTGCCTTTGTTGCTTATGTTGAGCATGATTTTTCCGGTCCTCAACATAACGAAATGCATTGTGCACGAAAAAGAAAAGAGACTTAAGGTTTGTTATCAATATCAACATAAAATTATAATATAATAGATTTAAGGATAGAAATATTGCAATTATTACTTATCTCTTTCTCAGTTCTCTTTGTAATATAGATACAAAAACAAACTCAAAGATACAAAAACTTAAATTAGATATTGCATTTTAACATCCTACTTCAAATACATATTAGGAATCGATGAAAATGATGGGTCTGTCCAACTGGATACACTGGACTGCCTGGATCCTTAAATCCCAATTGGTCTTGATGATTGCAAGCATAATTATTTCAATTTTGCTCAAGGTAATGGAAAACTATGGAACCTCAATGAAATGCTCAAGTGCTACCAATACGATCCACTGATAAAATCAAAAAATTGAATATTATTTTTTTACAACAGGCAAAATTTACGTCATCGCAAGCCCTGGCTGTCATACCCGAGACGGACATCACAGTTTTGATGCTCATCTTCTTCGTATATTCCTTCGCTGCAGTTTGTTTCTGCTGTCTGATTTCCACTCTTGCTTCAAGAGGTACAAAGGAACTAGTTTCCAAATTAGGAAAGTATATTATTTCTTGTTCCATCATTACAAATTTTCTTACATTCGGATTTTATTCTAGCGAGCAATGGTGCCTTAGCCGCAGGGGCACTTTGGTTTTTCCTTTATGTCCCTTACGGGTTCCTTCAACCTCGTTACAATACACTATCCAGGAATTTCAAGTTGGCCTCCAGTATTATTACCAACTGTCCGATTGGATATGCTAGTCAAATCATTTGTAACTTTGAAGGGATTGGGGCTGGGGTCCAGTGGTCAAATATATTCGAGGGATCCACTCCTGACGACAACTTCTCCATTGCTGATTGTTTGGGCATGCTGATAGTAAATTGTATTTTGTATCTCGTTTTTGCTTTTTATATTGAAGCTGTATGGCCGGGAGAATACGGGATTCCCCTACCCTGGAACTTCTTTTTTAAAGTATGCGCAAGTAAATTCAAAGCATGAACTATTTCTGCCTTTAACGTTGTAAACAATTATCACATTTACATTCTCAATTTAAAAGAAATGGTTTTGGACCGGGAAATTCCGCCACGCACCTGAGCACGATTTTGAAAGGAAGGATCAGAATCTCGGTAGAACCAGCTATTTTGAATCAGACCCACCACAGAAACGTGCTGGAATTGAGATAAAAAATCTGACAAAGATATTTGGAGAAAACACTGCAGTAAACCGGATGAACTTAAAAATGTTCGATGGTCAAGTAACCGCATTATTGGGGTAAGGGGGTACAGTTAAATAATAAAACGCGTCAATTGAACATTTTCCAATTTACATTTAAAATTTAAAATAAAAATTGTTATCACATTTTAGACATAATGGAGCAGGAAAGACCACAACGATGTCAATGATCACAGGGCTCTTTCCGCCCTCAAGTGGGACCGCCCTTGTGAATGGTTTCGATATCTGCAGCGATATGAAATCTGTCAGAGCTAGTTTGGGAATTTGTCCACAGCATGTGAGAAATTCTTATTTTTACGTTTAGTGAAATCGGTGAAAATACACACCACTTCATTCTAACATGACTGTTTACTTTTAGGACGTTCTTTTCGACGAGTTAACTGTCGAGGAACATCTCAGGTTCTACTGTGAACTAAAAGGTTTGCACCAGCACTACGTGAGAAAAGAGGTTTCAAGAATGATTAAGGCATTAGGACTGGAAAAGAAACGACACGCAGAGGCTAGAACGCTTAGCGGAGGAATGAAACGAAAACTGTCTGTTGGAATCGCATTTTGTGCTGGCTCAGAAGTCGTCCTTTTGGATGAACCAACAAGTGGTATGGATCCGGGGGCAAGGAGATCGACATGGGATTTGATTAATTCAGAAAAGAAAGGGAAAACCGTACTCTTGTCTACTCATTTTATGGAAGAAGTAAGTCATTATTTTTACTGTTTACATAAGTAATTATGAGCTATAGTTAGTGATTATATCTAAACATATTATTATATTTTATGAATGTTCAAGGCCGACCTCCTCGGTGACAGAATAGCAATAATGTCCCAAGGGAAAGTTCAATGCTGTGGCCCTTCGCTATTTTTAAAGAAGAAATATGGTAAGCGATTTCCATGTCTGACTGATATCAAAACCTGTTTTCACGTTTGATTCAAATTACTCAAAAAATATTTACAGGCGGCGGATATCATCTAGTCATCGTTAAAATGCCTAACTGCATTGTCCAAAACATCACCAATGTACTAAAGACAGCAATTCCTGAAGTTGAAATCGACCAGGACATTGGAGCCGAGTTGAGCTACGTCCTCCCAGATTCAAAATCTCACTTATTTCCCAATTTGTTCAGTGAACTAGAGAGGAAGAGGAAGGACTTGGGGATCGCCAGTTACGGCGCATCGATTACAACAATGGAAAACGTTTTCATGAGGTGAGATATCAAAATGCGTATTACAGCTACTAAATAATTAGGCAAGTACTCCATTCCATATTTTTACACCCAATAATATGACTGATTACTTTTTTAATATGGATTAGAGTGCTGCGTGAAGCAGAGCAAGAAAGTTTCCGACATATTTCAGACAGCCAGAGATTGGGCGAAGGTGTGAAGCTGCAATTGTCGCATGCTCACACTTCCAAGAACTACTCAAATAGAAATACCGGCCTCATCCTAATAATTCAGCAGTTGTGGGCAATGCTGGTCAAAAAGTCGATTTTCATTTTTCGAAATAGGATGCTAGTTTTTGCTTCGGTAATGGAAGTCTATTGTCATGTCATATCATTTGAATATTTCTGATTTTCCAGTTGATTCTTATGCTTATCGGGTAATTTATAGCTTGTTCTTCCCATGATGTACATCGTTATAACATTTTGCATTATGTTGGCTTTTCCCGGGTTTACCGATCCTCATTCACTTCTTATAACAATGAATGTAAGTTAAAGTTATTACATTTACTATGCTCAATTTTACTAATTGGAGATTTTAACAGCAAAAATTGTTATTTTTCTTAGTCATATGAATCAGTGGGACGGACAACAACAACGATCCACTGTCCGACGGACTCCAAAATATGCAAATCCTATAAAGAAATTGTTTCAGCTAACTATATTACAGAAAACGTTCCAAAGGATGTAACCTTCATCGATTACATCATAGACAAGGTATGAAATTTAAAAGAAAGCCGGAATAGATCAGACTTTGAATTTTGACCCTGACATTGCATTGATAATTTTTATCCACTTCTGCAGGCTTCAGATGACCTCGCCAGCGTAAATTTCCAGCACATTATTGGTTTTGAGGAAAGACTATCAAACTCCACAGAAAACAAAACGGAACTTATCGGATTCTTCAATAATCAACCCTTCCACACCCCTCCCCTAACCCTCAATTTTATAACGAATGCTTTCCTCCACCAGAAAAATTATTCCGTTGAAGTGACTAACCATCCCCTCCCATACAGCAGTTTGGATAGTTTGAAGGAACAAGGAGGAATTATCACAATTGGATTTCAAGTTGGCTACAACATTGCATTAGCTATGAGCTTTCTAACTGGATACTTCATACTTTTCCCGATTCGTGAGAGGGTTTCAGGATCCAAACATTTGCAATATATATCTGGAGTCAAGCCATTCATATTTTGGATGATAAGCTTTATTACTGACTTGATCCAATATTGTATCCCATGTTTGCTTATCATTGGAACGTTGGTCGCATTTAAGATGGAGGAGTTTACAGAATATAATGTGCAAGCTAACTTTTTCTTCTTGTTTGTCTGCTTTGGAGTTTGTGCTTTGTTACTTGTCTACGTTTTGTCCTTTTTGTTTGCCCTTCCAACAAGTGGTTTTGCTGTGATAGCAGTATTAATGATATTTACGGGTGAGGTTACAAAGATACCATGAAATCTTTTTGAAGATACTTTGATGAAAATGTAACATTTTTCAATTTTGTGGCTCCCCAGGTGTAGCACCAATGTTTGCCGTGAGTTTCGTCCAAAATCCGGCTTTCCAAATGGAAGAACTTGCTGATGAGATCAACAAGTACCTTTTGGTTTTCCCTAACTATGCTCTTGGTATGGGGGTTGTCCAACTCTCCACGAATTTCCAACTGGGCAAGTCCTGCTCCCAATACTTCAATTTGGAGTTTTTGTGTGACGCCTACCCTGATTCAATTTGTTGCAACAGACGTAAGTAAAAATATCTCATAATTTGTATTGAAACCACGAAGAAAAGAAAGTAGTAAAGTTCGTCTTCATTTTTAGTGAAAGAGAATTACTTGGATTGGGAGCGATCAGGAATTGGTCGCAACATAGTGTATTTGTTAGCATCAGCGGTGGTTTATGGCTTCATTCTAATTCTGATTGAGTGTAAGTTCTTCCGTGGACTACGAAATTGTTTTTCGAGGAGAAAGTATAAAGAAAATGCTGATCCTGCCGAGGAAGGTAAAGTTTAGACAATGTACTATACTAACTTATGATATGACGTGGTCATAATATGCGTGACGAATTCTTATGAATTCTTTTGGGGTTATAGAGGTGGAAGTAATTGAAGATTCCGACGTTGTGGCGGAAGGCGATAAGATAAAAAATGGAAGCCTTTCAACGCTTTGTCGCTCAAATAATCTAATTGTGAAGTAAGTCGGGTTTTATTTTCGGAAGTATTATGTGTGAATATGTTTGCATGAATCTTTTACTACATTATTTTTCATATCTTGTTGTTTTAGGAATCTCACAAAATACTACAGTAACTTTTTGGCAGTTGATGACCTTAATCTTGGTGTCGCTGGCGGAGAATGTTTTGGTATGACATATAATGTTTTGAAACTTGCAATGAGACGTACATCATTTGAAAGTCCGTTTCCTCTTCTAATGAAAAAATTTTTCTACAGGTTTACTTGGGATAAATGGAGCTGGTATGCATTGTCCAAAATATTTGAAAACGAACGATGAAGTTGAAATAAATTTCTCATTGTGCTCATGAATTCCGATAATTTTTTTTAGGGAAAACGACGACATTTAAGATGCTCACTGGTGATTTGGAACCTACCCAAGGAGATATGTATGTCAGTGGTTACAGTGTTCGCAAGCAGCTAAAGAAAGCTCATCAGAAACTGGGTTAGAGTTAAAATAATTTAAGTTAAGTAAAAAAACCGTAGTTTGTATCCTACCAGGAGCTCCAGAGAAATGAGTTGCAAAATGAAACGTCAGCTTGTCAATAATTTCAGGCTATTGTCCCCAATTTGATGCCTTGATTGGAGAAATGACAGGGAGAGAAACTATTAGAATGTTTGCCAGACTAAGGGGAATAAGAGAAAAGGATTGTGGAGTATTGGTGGATGAGCTGTCAGAGAGACTGCTATTCACTCCTCATATTGATAAACAAGTGGACAATTACAGGTTCAGTGACAAAAAATAATGAATTCCAAGAAGTCGTAAGCCAATGTAGATTATTGCATTAAGCTTAAAGAACTTTTATCAATTTTAGTGGAGGAAACAAACGTAAATTATCAACTGCTGTTGCGCTAATTGGTAATCCCCCAATTGTTTTCCTGGATGAGCCAACTACAGGTAATTAACAGTGAAATGAATTATTTCTTAAAAATTGATAACCGCAAATGATTCAAAGAATTATATTTTGTATTCTGCCTTCGAAGGGATGGACCCCGTAGCACGGAGACATTTATGGGATGCAATCACGCTTATTCGGAACCAAGGAACTTCCATTGTTTTAACGTCACACAGGTTTAAAAATATATGTCTTAAGTCAAGTACAATGACAGGTCACATCCACCTCTCATGGAGGTAACTTGGGTAAATGTAAAATAGAGGTGATTTAATAATGAAAAATAATGTTTATGCTGCACTACTGCGATAACCAGCATGGAGGAATGTGAAGCATTGTGTACGAGACTGGTCATCATGGTCAATGGAAGATTTAGATGTTTAGGATCCACTCAACATCTCAAAAACAAGTTCGGGAAGGGATACACAATTATTGCTCAAACTGCTGCAAAAGTCATAGACCCAAATCAACCTTTTACAAGATCTCACCAGGTTTTATCAAAATTCCAGATATTCATGTTTTATTTATGTAACTCATTTTCATACTGAACTAAAAGTTCGTAATGCGTGGATTACAAAATTATACACAGGAACAAGGTCGTCGACGCAGCAGTACCAAATTATCTTTGAAACGTAACAAGTCCAATCAACAGCACTGGGAAAATGAACTCCAGGGTCTGCGCTCTTTTATAGAAGAGAGATTTCCTGGTACAATAAAAAACAATTTTTGGATTTCCATCTTATAATTTTTTAAACGCAGAAATTGAGTGAAATGCTTAACTCCATTCATACTTCTCGTTTCTAGCGTGTACGTTGAAGGATATCCACCCCTGCTTCGTACATTATCATATTCACCCCGAGGAAAATGTTTCTTGGGGGGATTTGTTTTCCGCCATGGAAGTGGCCAAAGTTCGATTTAACTTAGAGGCTTATTCTGTTGGACAAACTTCGTTGGAGCAAGTCTTTCTTAATTTTACAAAGTCGCAAATCAATACGGGGTAGATGTAGTACAATCTTCCATTGTATTGTTATTTTATTATAAATTTCTGAGAAATGAATAAAACATTGTAATATGATATCTTGTTTGTTCTCGTTGCTCTATTTTCATAATAAAAAACTGCATTCAGCACATCTCTAAAAAAATTAAGATTCATATCTTCAGCCTTGCTTGTTTGAAAAATTCCATTTTCATTTTATTTCACATCAGTTGTACATCGCAACTTAACAGCATAGAATAATCCTGGGATTTTTCCTGCAAAGTGTAAACAGCTTTCGGTTCATCCACTCTAACACATACCATTTAACAATGCAATTGCATTAAATTAATGACCGCACAGTATGCATGCTACTATGGACGCTCTCCCGTCCTTGTCCACTCTGCCTACCTTAAACAATGCAGAATAGCAAGAAGCAGCAGCGTCAGGATGGGAGGACATCTAAAGCCAAAATCACCTTTAAGATTCATGATTAATATTTAAATTCCAACATGGCCCGTCCATCCCCGTATCTTCACGCCTGGACTGTCCTTCAGCTTCAAGGACCTCGACTTGTCAAACTTTGCCAGTAGTCCATAGAGTCCATGCTCTCAACAATATCTTTTAATCATCTTAAAAATAGAAGCTACCTATTACACCATTTGAGAAGACCACGACTACGACAACATATTCACCCATTGCCCGAGGAGATTAATGATTGATAATGAACGATGTCTGCACATGCATAATTCCTCCATCCAACAGGTATATTACATGCATTCACCACATAAGGTAAAAATCTACTATTGCCTGACAATATGAGAATTTACGATGCTCAAACAAGGAACAAACTGCAAAAGCTATGACGCAGCTATCGAAGGCCGAGAAGATAAAGCTAAAGACGATAAAATAATAGCTACAGTAGCGGTCGACGTCCGCATTTTCCTCTAACATAACTTCCTATAAACATTCTCATTGATTCTAACTGCCATTCCCATCTAACAAGTATGATTTATTTGGTTTCTGTCATTCATTAAAATACAGGCACTAAATAATACGCATTCCTGCGATAGGAAGCTATTACCTATATGTAAATGACTTGAGGTATATCGTATCGCTAACCAAAATCACGTACAGTTAGGGTTCGCCAGAATCCACAAAAAAAGGCAAACAGTTATAGTATGATTATAGTATTACCTGTTCTAATAATCACTTTATCAATGTAATAATCACATCATCATCATCACTGATAGGTTGATTGAGTGACGGAATAAGTGTAAAAATAATAGATCTCACTTTTTCTCTAATGAATATTTCAAATGTTTGTTGGTGGTGTAATCACACTTACGCGTGAGGTATTGTTGCATGTAAGGAAGGATTTTTGACGTAGAAAGAACCCCATGACAAGTAAATCATATCATTCGACAGTCATCTGCCTTTATCGAAGTCTGGGTACGCATCATGCAACAGGTAATTATATTTTTAGGGGGTGCAGTTGCTCTGCTGATCTAATTATTAGCCTTTGAGCTGTGATGGTGTCTAGTGAGTGATGTGGAATTTTCACTTTGATTTTTATTGTGACGTGACATGACACAAATCAAATATAGTAGGAGTTGAATGAATCAGTTTGAATGGGGAGATTTGACAAAAAAAAAGTTACCTTATTGATACTCAGAGACACTTCCTCTTTTAGTGAAGTTCGGCTCTGTAGGCAAATGTAAAAAATTGAGTTTCTGACATAAAAGAATTTTTTATTTACTAATCCGTCTTTTATTTTTGCTTCCAAAAATGGCGATAAGTCAAAGTAAGTTTTGGACAATTATACTTAATAAATTGATCGCGATTGATCGAAAATATTTGCTTTGGAAATGACTTATTGAATACCTCTTTTGCAACCAGGTCGGGAAGTATTATCTGCAGAGAGCAAGGAAAATGGGGTTGACAAGACTGGAAAAGATGAAGAAAAAAAGCATGGCTGCTTTACGAGGCTTATCCAAAGCCATTACAAGTAGGCATAACCATAATCATACATTTACCATGCTCATTTATTTCAGTTGATTAATTTTTGTTAACTTTTTTACCAGTACAAAATCACGTCTCAAATCTCCCGAGCAGGTCGCTAGAGAAGCGTACCTCATTCCAGGAATTTTATTATTTAGCCGCTGGTATTCCATGCCCGCAGCGATAATCATTCAATTTTGCTGCGGTTCAATGTATTCATGGTCAGTATTCAACAAGCCCATTGACGCCCTCTTAGAAACGCACAATCTAGCTCCGATAACCTTCTACATTACTGTGGGACTATTTGGACTGTCAGCAGCAGTAATGGGCCCATGGCTGGAAAGAAATGGGCCGATGATAGCTTGCTTCTTAGGAACTTCCCTATTCTTCACCGGAAATCTTGTAACTGCTCTTGCCCTATACTTGCGACAAATATGGCTGGTGTACATTGGCTACGGGATCATTTCCGGTTTTGGTCTCGGACTCTGCTACATTTCACCTGTGTCAGCTTTACAAAAGTGGTTTCCTGATAAGCGTGGCTTGGCATCGGGATTCGCCGTGTGTGGATTCGGTGCAGGATCCATCGTTATAGCAAAAGTCCAGATACCATTGATAAGCGCTGTAGGACTTCCATTGACATTTGTCGTCCTTGGTAGTTTTTACTTCGTACTTATGTCCCTTTCAGCGTTAGTTCTTCGCACTCCTCCACCAAATTACTCTGTGACTGGGAATGCAACGCAGAGCAACGGCAACGACATGATGCCAGAGAAGCCTTCTCTTTCTGAAACCCACGACTCCACAAATTCTCAAATTGCTCTGATTGACGCACTTACCTCATCCGACTTCAGATTCATGTACATTATGTTCTTGGCCAACGCTCTTTTTGGACTTGTGCTCATCTCAAGACTGTCAAACATGATTACAGACATTTTCGAACAGTCTGCGGACACGGCATCAACCGTTGTAGCTGTCAACGGTGCCTTCAACTTAGGCGGTCGTTTGATCTTCTCCATCATCTCGGACTATATTGGGAGGAAAAATTGCTATGTGATTATGCTCACTTCACAGCTCATCATTCTCGGAGTGTTCTCCATAATTACCACTTCAAAATCATATTGGACGTTCCTAATAACAATGTGGATCCTGACCGCATGCTACGGCGCTGGATTTGGGGTGATCCCTGCATTCCTCACTGATAAATTTGGCCCATCTAATATTGGAGCTTGTCATGGCGTCATACTCACTGCATGGTCGTTCGCAGGTGTCGCCGGTGGACTTGTATTTAGTGGAGTGTTCAAATCCTATTCTGAAAACCTACTCCCGTCGGATCCCCACCCGTATAATGTAAATGTGTGGTGGATTTTTGCTGTTGTTGTGGTGGGCTGGATTTCGCTCATGTTTGTGAAGCCAACTAAACGTGATCTCTGGTTGACGAGTAAGCCTATGATGGCCCTTACATATTTATTGAGCGCTGTAGGGTTGAGTAGAAGAGCGCAAAGCTTCTCGCTCGAGAAAAATAGCGTTTAGGTAATTAGCAATTAGAATATTTCCATTTTTAGTTAGAAGTGTTTTACATAAGCGATTGCGTGTACAATAGTATCGTTGAAGTTTGCACTTCCTTTGTCCGTACCTGACTGTGAAAACGTGATGCAATTTTATTTTTATAATTAAGTAATCTTCAAGAACATTTAAACAAAGGCTATTTTTGTAAATATTTCAAACATGGTTTTACTGTTTAGAATTCATGACTTATCAGTTCCAATAAAAAAAATATTTTACATCCATCGTGGATCAGAGGAATTTTGCAGTCACTCAGCAGTCGAATGCAAATCTGTTATATCGAAGTTTTATTTTTTACAGGAAAATTAAATTACTAGCACCCTACATGAGCACAAACGTAATTAGTTAAATATGAGTACATATTCATAGAACCTTGTATTTCCTTCCGCTTCGTAATCGAAACACAATTAGCTTAATCATCATCGAACAACAACGGCTAATTCCATCGACCAAACTAACTGCAAAGTGTGATTCATGCACCATCACCCTACGAATATGGTAAGCCTCCCTAACTCTGCATCAATTAGACAGATGTGGCACTCCACATGGGAGAAATAATGACAAAAAGCTGCTAACGACATTTCCTTTAAATTTGGACAACAACAGTTTAAGAGCATTTAGCTCCAATCCTCTCTCCACTAATGCGATATAATTTAAGGTGTAAAAATGCAAATCCCTCTAATTAAGCTATTATATCATGACTGATTTGGGAAGCGATAAGAGTGGAAAAAATAAAACTGCTAAATAGTATTTCAAGGGTATGAAAATAATCTTAAGTTTAATATAAACATCCCATTTTCACAGCGGTAAGTATTCAAATCCCTCCTGCTCTTAATACACAAGTGTGACATTAAAAAAAGAATGATTTGGAAAAACTGACTAAAAAATATTAGCATTGGACGAATCAGGGTCATAATGACGCGCACCAAGAATGACGCGTGATCAAAAAATTTCAAAGTCCAAAAACGCCAAAAGGTGCCCATAATGACGCGTGATGCTTTTTGTTAAAAAATTAAAAGAATGGAACCATTTTATTCTGACAATATAGATGGCTCATCAAATTTATTAGGATCAATTTTAAATCTCCTGATTGTTCTTTTGCAACTGTCCCAGACGGAAGAATGGACTGCAGGCATTATTGTTGATTTTGCGTAACGTCAACAAAAATCTCCCCGGTTGGTTTCAATGGATTTTTGATTGCCTGCTGTTTTAGATCTCCACGAATAAGCGCAATGCCAGCTTTTTTGAGTTTGGAGTTGAAGGTTGGAAGAAGAGTGACAATCGAAAAACTGAGAAACGGGGAAATGCCATGGCCTCTTGTCTCAAGCTCAGCTTCAAATATCCCCGTTTAGTATTCATATGACAATGTTTTTTAACAAAAAGCATCACGCGTCATTATGGGCACCTTTTAACGTTTCTGGACTTTGAAATTTTTTGACCACGCGTCGTTCTTGGTGCGCGTCATTATGGGCGTCTTCCGCATTGGACACTTATGTAATATTATGTTCATCTCAAGAACACATATTAACTTGGATAAAACTCATTAGGCCCAGTCAAATATGGGGATCCCCTGCATCCAATCTTTTTAAGAACGTTAGTGATCAAAATTGATTGTCGCTGTGCCAGTGATTCTTCTTGGGGATCGTATGGATGGAGGTTGGCTGCTCCTATCAATCCGTTACTTATACATAACCAAATCCTCCAAAATTGAGATTCGTATCGACAAATATGAAATATTTGTGTGCAAGGCTTTCTCTCTCTACACGACACTCATTTAGCCATTCATCCCATTCCGATGTGGAGCCCTTTATATCAAAAGCTAATAGTAAAAGTAGCGATATCACAGCATTCAAAATGCAATTCTCTTCCTTTTACTGCCTCTTGCCTAGCATGTGGCTCCATTCGCACATCCATATTTATACGAGATGATGATAATGATATCATCTACACAACATAATTTCAGCTCGTAGACTTCAAGTCGGTCCTTCTTTAAATGTCAAGAGTAAGATTCGCCAAAATTACTTACGTTTCTGATCATCATGATTATTAAGTAATAGGGAAGATAACATGGAATGCTCAATCATATATCACAGCCATAATGAAACCTACGTATTTAGGATAATATTCTTCCATATGCTCATGTTATGCTCACAGTCATTGACAATGAACATGGCTTATATGCTAGCATATTTTTGTATTATGGATACAATCAATTTTTTTCAAACATTTTCCCTTTCGAGATTAGGATATTCCAATTCCAAACACACAATGCCAAAAATGCGAGAGAAAAATGTGACAAGAGAGACTTCAAGTGTCCGATGATATATGCAGTGACCTTGGAGGAAATTAGAGTACTTGAGCATTATACAACGCTACTTTGTTCATGTAATATTTTTCAAGTGAGTTATACTACTTTACGTAACTTGTACTCCTGTCTTGTTGCCCACTAGCATTATCATCATATGACAGCGTCAAACAAGAAAACTCTCGACTAAACAAATATTTGTGTAGGTGAAATCCTATATTTTCTATTGTATCTTATTGTTATGTAAGTTTGTAACTTTGAGGATAATGCGATCGTTATGAGATTGGATGAGATGCAGATTTTTTTTATATTCCTTGTGATGTTTAATCCAACGGAATTATTATGTATTTAAAAGAAATGATTACGTGCAATCAGATCAATGACGGTTGACGAGGGGAACATGAGTACTTATGGGTAAAATGGAGATGGGCTAGAAAAGAAATCAAAGTTTTTATGCAATTTTTTTTTTCAAAAGTAGTTAAGTAAACTAGCTGAAAATAGCTCAATTCATTTGTATTTTTTTGAATGATGCTCAATATATGTTATGTTGGTAGCAATCACTCAGCCGTCAATTAATTAACGAAATAAATGATCCCGAATAAAAAAGTTCTAGTGTTGAAGATGATGATGATCGTCATTAACATCAATGCCAGAATAAAACGAGAAAAATTAATAATATGCATATTGATGATGCTGAGGGCCAATTAATGGGGGAAAATGAGATGTGATTATGACTAAGAAGTTTTTACTTTTTTTACAGTTGATGGTAAGTAGATACTTTATTAGATATCATTAGGCGAGATGGTAATGAATAAATTATACACAATATTTAAACATAATAATGCATTTATGGGCAAGATACTTAAGGTCTACCTAGTTGCTGGCTCTTGCGGTCTAAATCAACCCTGCACCTTCTAAAAGTGCATGTATTTTTCCTTTGGCGATTTTATGAGTATCCCAATCACCGACGATTTGCTCTCCCTGAACTGGTAAGCTTTCTTGAGCTAGAATTTCTGCCAAATTAGCTGATCTGAAAAGTATAATGAAACAACAACAAACATGAGAGATAGGTACGTAAAGTCCGGCATCCTCGTATATTTTTTAGCAATCACGTAATCAACAAGGTTGTCAAAAAAATATTTTTCTCAACTATAGAGAAAATACGTTTTAAAATAGCTGGTAGCAAAGTGGGGGAAATACATCGGTAAATCAAATGTCTTATTTCATTTTGATAACATAATATGTCTATATTTAGCATTTATTTCGTAGATACTTTCTACAGTAGTCATCCACCCTACAAAAGAATGTTTTTGCGATTAATTTACCATTTACTGAAATTCGCATTTTTAAACTTCATCCTTAACCTTTTCATTGACTAAAAATTGGGCAAACTTCTCATTGCAAAAGTGACCTCATAAAGTCATTTAAAATATTGGACTAAACTCCTGCCCCACAATCTCGACATGCGAGAGCGAGCTGATAAGTATTTTTTAAGTTTGAACATGTAATAAATTTTAACTTTTCCTAAATATTTTCCACTACTGTGTGGATAAAATATCAAAACGTCAGCATGAGTTAGGACTAAATATGTCATGATTTTTCCTTCTGATTTGTGTTAGCTCCCTGTCTGTCATCATGATGATGATGAAGAATGATGATGATATTACGTATTCGGCAACTCGCACTTTTTTGTCCGTGGCAAAGCCTTTGCCAAGAAACTGTTAACAAATAATGCCAAAAACACGTCATATGATATCATTTTTCCATCAGCATGAATATGAAAAGCTCTCATCATATCATCATCATCCCTAACTAAAGGAAGGCTATTGTTGAAATGACCACAAAGAAAAGAAAATTATTCAAATGGAAAAAAATTATAACAAAAAATTCATATAAATTTTGTATATCTCTCTCAATTTGAGAAAACGAGAGTATAATCGCAATTTTGCGCAGGAGGTAACAACAATCCACCTCCAAAGTAAACTTATTTATCAATGATCTCGATAAATCTTTCTAACTGCTTAGGTAATTTACATGAGTGTAAAGTGCTGGGGCTAACACCACCCTAACTCAATAAAAATTCCTAAACCACGACATTAGATGATACAAACAGCAGGAGCGGGGAGATTGACAAGGGTAGGAACAACTGGCGAGGTCTCCATCATCTCCTTATCACTTTGGTTTGTTAACAGTCGGAAAAATATTTATTTTTGCAAATACAAAGGCCGATTTAATATTATGCAATAATAATAATGAAAGGAACAAGATTAAGTGAAACGGCAAGGGTTATATAATACACTTAAAATAGGGACATGATTTCCTCTGTTTAGTCATGCCAGACATTTTTGTTCGCTTTTGTTGTAAAATGCAGGTAGTTAATGTAATTTAGTTAATTATTATGTAGATTATTATGTATAATAGGCGGTTATCAAAAGCGTGGGTTTGTTCTAAATGGAGGTGGTCAGTGAAATTAGTGAGGCATGAAGGATTTGAATGTATCATTTTAAACTCATTTTTGTAAAATAAATTGTTAACCCATTCATGAAAGTAACAAGATTGCTATCTTAAGAAACAGCAGTAAATGTTGAGCAAAATGCGAGCTTGTTCGAAGAGATAAAAATAAATAAAAATTATACGCTAATGACTTCACGTCTGTATAGCAAGTTGTTGTTACTTCACGTAGCCCACTTTCACCCCATCGCATGTGCTGTCGAGATATGTCTGTAGTTTACACGAAAGGGGATGTAATTTTTAAGAAAAGATGTTAATTATTATGTGGCTTACTTATAAAAGCGATTTTTTAACGGCTCCGGAAGCGTTTCCTCCATTTCAGAGGCGGCAACTACCTCCGCATTTTGATTGCGTTGGATATTTTGATTTTGAAATCTCTCCGTACCAAATAGCTGCCTTTGGAAGGTACGGGCTTGTTGTGGGGGATCCTCTGGTGTCAGTAAATTATCGACTTGGAAGGATTGCTCAGCATCCTGAGAGTTTGCAAATCGTCCAAAATTTTGAAATGACTGACTGCGAGCCTCAATTTGAGGAGACTCCTGCTGAACCAAATTCTGATAATTTTCACGAATGTCCTGTTCAGGACTGAATTGCTGTTGTTGCTGAATCTGTTGGTATTGCTGAGCCTCCTGTGGGGAAATCAACTGGCGTCCAGCGAGATATTGCTGTTGTCGCTCCTGTGGGGAGTGTGCCTGGCGCCCAACAAGATAATGCTGAGGGAGCCCTTGTTCTGATTGGACCTCTTCCGGTTGGAGGAATTGCTGTTCTGGAAGCTGGTACTGTTGAGATTGGGATGCATATTGTTGACTTTGCTGAGCCTCGGCAACAAATTGCTGCGGTTGCTGAATATCAGTTAAATACTGCTGGGGTTGCTGAGCTTCATTTAAATATTGCTGGGGTTGCTGAGCTTCATTTAAGTATTGCTGTGATTGGGCTTGAGGAAAATAAAATTGCTGGGGTTGGTCTACGGCGGGTTGAGCCTGAGCCTGGGCCAAATACTGTTGGGAGCGCTGCGCCGCATGTCTCGCGAAAAATTGCTGGGGCTGGGATGAAGCTACTTCTTGGAAGCCCACTAAATTCTTGGATAGGGAGTAAGGCCGAATTGGGGATGCCGGTCCGAGATTAAAATGGGAAGTTGCGACGCCTTCAAATCCATCAGGGATAAGACGGGGCAATGTGCTACATCATTCATAAAACAATATCTTTTCATATTCTTACTTACTTCTCGTTGAATGTTATGATATGATTGACAGATGCTGCTGTAAATATAAATATCTTTATATCTTTGTGATCTGCCGAATCAATAATTTCTAAATATGGTAAGGCGCTAATTGGAAGGGACAAAATGGCACCGCCAGCGTGTCTCATGCAATACGCGATTAATCATCAATCTAATCCGTAATTCTGCCTCTCGTTAATTCCTTGCTACCTCATTATTTAAAGACAGCCGAATAGCAATAAATCAACGGTAAACTACACATGTAACACTTAAAACGGGGACTGTCTAATGTAGTAATGTCTAATAATTAGGAGGAAAGATTAGAGATATAAACCTACCAATGCAACTATTCGAGTTGCATTTCTGAAAAAAAAGATCAATGCGATCGATTTCGCATAGCTATATATATAGTCAGCGTCGGTCGGCTGATAGAACCTGAAGGTATCTAAAGGTAAATAGCCTTTAATTTAAATTACTATTATCAGACATTATTACCACCCCAGTATTATTACAGGGATAATGCGCACGATAGCATAAAGTTCAATTTCTGAATTGAAAAATTTCTTATCAAATCAATCGAATGCGGCAGTAGCAAGGGATACTTGAGCATTTATGTATCTCCTTCAATCTTATCTCAATGCTATTTTTCTACATGAGTTACGATTCTAGATATTTTTGCTTTAATCGAATTGGATGCATTCTTCTATAGAAAAGGGGATGCATATCGGAACTACAAATACCTATTCGCGAAATCCTCAAAGGAACAAATCAAAGGCACTATCTATAATTGGCATTTTTGCCAATTTTTTTTGTTGTTTTTGTATTTTGATTTGGTGAAAATGTTTGGAATTTCGCAGAATCGAATTAATATTTCTAGTTTTCCTTACTTGTAATATTTTGCTCTCACGGTGGGCCGCTTATTGGCACCTGGAAGTGGCTCAGATTTTACCAAAACTGGTCCGTTCGCTGAAAAGAGAAATCAAATGTTTTAAATAAATTCGGTATTTGATCCTAGTTTGTTTATGCATCTTTTTATTCGAAGGGAATGTGCAGGGTCTGTGAAATTGGAGGATGCAGACATAAAGTTGAAGGTCGCATTTTTTGTACTGTTGCATAATTGGCTTAAAAAATAATAGATTATAGATGAACTTTGAAATCCCTGATATATCATGGGAAGAAAGTTGGTAACCTTCTGTTAGCTATCATATTATCTCTCAAATTAAATATTTATCGTTTGCATTTGGCTTTTTTGCTCGTTTTAAAAATGTGATAAAAACAAATTCATATCACGACTAATTAAAACTTTTTGGGGCTTGAGCACAATAGTAGTTACGAAATATGTTATGGTACAAAATGCGAACCTTTATGCATTGTTTTATACGATATTGGGCAAAAGATAAAATTTCAGTTTGAATGGGGGTCCTAGACGTGTCAGGCACCTATTTATTATGGGAATTAACCGCTGGGATTATTTTCGTGCAATTTCATAAAAATATCATCATAACCTCTCTAAAATCTGAATGTCAAAATGCAAAGTGTGTGACAGTAATAGTGATCTCGAATCTACATTGTTGGCATTCGACAAGCCATGAAATTTTTGGTAGTATTTTGTCCATTTCCCACGGTCATTTATGTTGTGTCTAGAGGCATGGACCTACTAACTAGCTTTGGACAGCTTCATGACAATAATTTATGAACAAATGCGTATTTCGCATTAATTGTTAACAGCATGGATGCCAGCACGAATTATTAATTTCAAGTTTAATATAGTTGTAAACAAGCTCGTTCGGCTAACTCTTGTTAAAAAACGGCTAGGAAAAGACAATCAAAGGCTGATGTGCAAACTAATCATGATATATTTTGGTAGGTTCAAGATTTCAGACTATTTAACATTCTTAATTCTTAATGAGATCGTGGCATATAGCTCATTTTTTCCTTGGTTGAACTCAATGAATTAATGCGCAGGGCAGTTATGGCTGTAGTAGTCAACTCTTAATATTAAGCATTGGCGAAACACCAGGATATCTATAGAATTAAATCTTTATGTAATCTAATAAAAATATATTTTCCTCGCAAAACCTATACATTTTTTCCAACTTACAGGTTCCAATAAAAAATCCATCCTGGAGAACCGGCAATGCTCCCGACACATAACTATCAATAGATCTCAACTCCTCCAATCCCGTATCCCGATGTTGCTTATAAGCTACCGGTCCACCCTCACTCACTTTCACAAAATGACTCGACACTAAAATGAACACCGAAACAATCACTAATTTAGCCATCCTTCCTCAGTTCTCTTTTCAGTCGTGCTTTTCCCCAGAGCTAGTCACCTAGTCCATGTAAAAATTCAATATTATGTAATTTCCGTAGCCTGAGCTCCTAGCTCTTCTAGTCACAAATCTATATGGCACACTGAAGTCAACTGATTAGGACTATTTGTACTTTATCTTCGAGTTGTGTTCCGCAGTTTCAGCAACAATGTTGCAAGCCCACCTCAAGTGACGTCTTCACTTGCAATAGAAAAAAAGGGATATAGGTAATCTCGGTTCTCGACTCGAGAGTAAAGAGAGACTAGCAAAGTTGAAGTCTCATCATATCATCAAAGGGAACAAGTGTGTAAATGATATGATTATTATAAATGATTGAATTTTCAATATGAATATGTGTTTATCGAAGAGAGCGAGAGTTAAGAGAATAGTAAATCTTGGTCATACTCCCTCACACAGGTCCACCTTTGTAATGGTATCAATGAGCCAATGTGTGCAAAATTATAGCTTGAGTTGTTGTACAGGACATGAGCATAACAGTCTACAATAACGAAAGGAGAAGACAAGGCAAAAGTATAAGTTCAACAATGGGTGGTTCTCACCCCTTCAGAGAGCAAATGTGTTGTAATTTGCAAAGGCAGCCGCAACACCAGCAAAGTGATATATGTAGCCTAATAGTTATCCCTTTTATTCCTAAATTAAAAATAAGTATAAAAAGCAGACAAGGGCAGCCTGTCCTATGTTATACTTTGCAAATATTTACGACCTTCCCCATTAGGAAGTTTGTTTCAATTACTCAATACCAAACCAAAAGGCGCAGTCTCTTCCATCGCATGGAAGATAGGAGAAAAAAATGTAATTTTAATACCAATGTAATTTTGCATTTAAGTACCTAAAAGTTAATGTTCGAGCTATATTTAATCTATGGAGGAAATTGATGAGAGAAAATTATAATTGTCCAACCAATTACTTATATTTTATCACTTATCCATAATAATAATAATCCTCCATGGCACTGCATATGGCTCTACGTGGAACGGAGGAGGTACTTCTCACACAAGAATATAACCTCAGCGGAGGACAAACTAATTCTAGGCTAGTTGACTATTAATATCGATTAACTATAAATATAGTAGTTTGGAGAATCGAAGGATATATTTTAAAACTCGATTGTATTATAATAATTATGCTTGTTTTCCTCGGATGAAGTTTCATGTACACACGCGACAGTTGGAATTTGCTCTATTGTCAACCTATCAATTTTGAACATGACACACCCGATTAGCAAACAAACACTTATCGAGTGCCAAGTATTAAGCTGTCATCAGCTAGTCATTCTCATTCATAAATGTTTTTTTACTAACATGTCAGTAGCAAGAAGTCAGAAGCAAAGAGATATTTACGTTCCTAGTTTTAATATCTGAAAAGACATGTGTCACCGTGATTGTAATCACTTGAAGGAAACAAGGAGCAGGCACTATGTATCAGAGAGGGAAAATATGCATATGCCTACGTAACAAGTAAGTTGTTGTAACAAGCTTACTCCTTGATACATCAACATCACACGTAAATCATGAGGGGCTATAGTTTGGATTATCTGATGAAACTAAATGTATGCAAATACCTAAAGGTAGCAGTGAAGTACCTCCAAGGAATAAAAATATGCAAATGTGGATATCAAATTAATTTTTATTTCTTCGGGAAGAATGCTAAACTAATTAATTTAATTTTTTACGCCATTATACATATCACATCGTCCTTTTTATGTAATCCTTCTCCTCTTACCTGTGCAAATATAATGCAACAAATATGATATGATATGATAAGTAACGTTGAGGTAACTTTTCTGGGGTTATTTGGTAAAATCTATATTTATATAGGTTGACAATTGACATCTCATGTGAATAGGTCAACGAGGAAAATTTATTCATAGAATTTTTTAAAATAAATTTTCATAATTTAATTTTAATAAAATAATATTCCAACAAAAATATGACATCTCAGGCTTGGACTTCAAAATGCTTTTATAAAGCCGACGGGATCCTTCTCAAGCCCCTGATCAGTTCCCTTTAATCTGCTATTATCCTTCAACCATCCATTTTGATTCATTCGAACTTAACCCTTCCCTAGTCTTCTATATGTTAATGAGAAATTAATCAGTTCGCTTCTGTTTGTTCCGCATCTCAAATGAGCTCATCAACAATTTATTCCACATTCCTCTAGGAATTTTTATCACATGTTAATGTCCATCACCTCCAATTCCAATACATTTTAATGGCAAATATCCACGCGTGAGTCGTTTGCCACCTCCATTTTTATGTTTATTCAGCTCACATCCTTTTTAAACCATCAGTTGATACGGCATAGTTTAGCAAATTGATATGACTTTAGTTTTAATACATGGGAAAATTAGAGTTTTTCAAGTGCACTGAAAGAATTGAGATCCCTTTTATTACTCGCTTTTATTACCTAAGCCTAATGATCTAATGAATGAGAGCATCACGTCCCCATCATCGATGTCTTTATACTTATATGTTCTCGTAAAGAGCCACCCTTAAAATATTTTTACTACTAGTCGAAGATTAAGATGACCTTGTCATCTTCTTGACTTTTTCCAATGTGGTGAGATCCTCTTAAACGATATGGCTGGGTTAAGTTTACGCTTATATTTTAAAATAGATTAAAAAAAGCGAGAAAAAAAAATCCCTTTTTAATTTTTTTGTTTGTGCTACTTTTTGTTATACCTAAAAGGAAAATGGGATATGATTGGTATTGTTAGTCGAAAAATGAAGTTGACATGAGGTCATCCTTTTTTATATTAGCTCTTGTGTAATGTATGGGCTTAGGTACAGATGAGGTTAAATGACTTGATACATATTTATATTTTTACTCGCCTCCTTTTTTACTGTCCAATTCGCTATTTTTAGCATGACACTAAAAAATGATTGGGCTGAAAAAAAATTACAACTTTGCTGATGTTTTTTATCGGAATCCCTTAAATCAAGTTATTACAAAAAGGGAAAAGGCTCCTTGAGATTGTCAATCCAGCTAGTAAAAATTTCGATAAGTTTAATTGACCTTTATAATTGCCTAAACAGTCGGCTTGTACGCACGTTATATGGAAGCATGTTTATCTAGAATGTTTACAATTCACGAGAAAAATGATACCGTGTACACATAATGTGACCCTAGCATAATTTAATCATGTTATATAATATGCGTGCCAATAGTTTATTGAAAGCTCCATTTCTCCTCAGACACATCTCCATTTAACCGTTTATCCACTTGTCTATTCTAATAGGATGGGATAAAGGTGATTTCGTGCACCATTTTCAATATCCCAATTTAACAAGCTGTCAGCAAAACCACGACTCACTCTTTATGATTTAAATCAAAGAGCAACAAGTGCATTTTGCATCTCAAATGAAATGGGCATGAGCGGAGACAACCCATAAAAAATAATTTTTTGAATAAGAGTCAATATTGAATATTAAATTATATATGTAGATCACGCGAAAAGCAGTTGACCCGACTCATGACTGACATACGCAAATTATAGTGGGACCTGGAATACCTAAAAAATAAGAATCTATAATGTTCGTGTCTCAGAAAAAATTTGATTTGACGTGTGTAACACATCACAAAAATAAATTTACGTGGAATGGGCATATCGACAGCGGTAAAGGTATGTGATATATATCTCGTTTGGTTAAATCATCTATTGATAAGTGAAATCGTTATTGTCACAAATACTAAAAATATATCCAAAATTGGGCCAATTTTCATGTGAGAAAATAGAGAAAGAGAAATGTTTGGCAGGTATGTATTGGGATGTAAGGCAAATGACAAGTAAATTGTTTAGTCGAAAAAAATTCCACGGTCAATTTAGCCCTTCTTGGGTCTTGACTTTAGGAATGTGTGCATTTTGTTAAGGGTGGGAGCGACCGATGATGATCAGAGACCACAGCAAACTTCAATATAGTTTATTTTATTGGGCGTGCTATTACACTGACGTTTTTTTTCCTCTGAAAAAAACAAACAAAAGTTATCTTTGTGGAAGTAAATAATTAACATCGAATGTCCAATAAAATATTTTACAGATTTTAATTACAAAAATTATATCATTCCCACAACCTCCTGACATGTTCTTCAAGTCATTACGCACAAGCCATATTGTAGGTTCGAGCTCACTCGATTTTAATTTCGTCTTGGTTCTTGTAAGTTTTGCGGTGGGTGCACTTGACTTAACTTTACATTTTTATTTACACTGAACACACGACATGATATTGATATGTTTTTGCTCGTTTCCCTTCCCTAACCTAACCACTTAATTAGGATCTCGATGAGTAATAATATGGCAGTTGGATGTCACAAGTCAAGAGCAACGAGCCGTTTTCTAATTAGAACGCAAAAATACTCACGCGAGAGCAAACAAACCAGAGAGAAGGACCAAGACCAACATTAATAATGTTAGCTCGCATTGTCAGTAATTGAAAGATTTTTTTGGGGAATCTACACAATCTATAAAAGTGTTTCACGAGATAAACCTTCATCCAAACTGTACTGATTTCTTTTTTTCATATAATTTGTCCTACGAAGGTTTTAATTGTTTAGATTCTCCCATATAGCTTACATTAGCTAGCCGCAAAAATGTCGTTAAAGTGAAGGAGCAATCATTCATTATCACTTTTATCAATGTTATGACTTGTTCCCAAAAACTTTACCTTTAAAATTGAGAAAGTCATTTGAAATATTTAAGGTTTACATACATCCATTATAGCGAATAACCTTTAAAATTTTGACAATGCTAAAAACACTGTGCTAGATAAAGACAATGGCGCGTTTAATTAGGGAACAGATTTTAGACATAGATTGTTCAACCTTTTGCCCCGTAAACTGTCTTCAAAGGAGCTACTTCATTACTCCTACACTGCAGTGTCCTCAGATATCATCAAAATTATGGTTTTCTACTTAACTAACATAAATTAGTCTTCTGGTCACCCAACTAAAATAAATATGTTCAAAGTTCAAATGATCTGATCATATCGAGGGGTAGACTTGCAGCCAGCACCCAGCTCATCGTCAGAAAACACATTTTTATACCTATACTCATTTTTCTTTTCTTTTCAAACATTAGTGTGGGCTGAGAAGCCACTATTCAAGATGGGATGCATAAAAATTTATAGATTTTTTTCCGTTTATTCACGATAAACAATATATATGAGCCTCATATCATGATAACATCTCAGCTCCACCAAAAATTTCGAGACACTTTGAAATGATATCTGCAAGGTATCCGTTGTGAAGATGACCTTACTCACATCCAAGGTGTGATATCATATATCTCTTTCTCAAGAGAATCACATATTAATGGCCCCAAAAAACTGTATCAGTTCCATGAAACTTGATTTATGCCTGTTCGAGAAAAAATATCATCACCACCCTTTAAAATATGGGTTTACTTTATGATCAGAACAAATCCATATTTCTCAAAGGGGTTAACCCCATAATCCATCCTGTTGTCCCTTTTATCCATTTTTTTTCATTTTGACCATATCCAGCGTAGACTCAAATTGACTGAAGATAACTTGAAGCAATAAATTTTATCTTTTTTGTAATCTTTAATAGCAGGAGATAATTTTTCGTCCATCTTATAACTTCAAACGCCTACTTCCTATAATCATTTGTCAAATTGAGAAAAAAACTGTTGAAACTAACATTTTACTGTTTATGTAAGAATCAAGGGTATGCGGTCCAACAGCCATTCAAAATTAGAATGATGATGTGATGTGATGGAGATGAAATTAGGAAAAAAATAGGATGATGTACGTCAGGAGACGGTGATAAAATAATCAAAGTACTCAATAATTTCCTCCATTCAGTGGATTACAACTGACATTCTTCATGTCAACCTTCGCCTTGTCGCTCTTGATATTTCAAAGGGGATAATATAATAGTGAAGCAGTCAGATATGCCCATAGACACATGAAATACAGAAGCATCAATAATGGAATTTTTTCCCTTTCATGTGTGTGGTGGCTTCATATCCTCAAGTCGACATCCACAACGAAGCGAACGGCAGTGGCGATGCGTCACTCACCTTTCAGTCTGTTCGAAAAAAAATCTCATCAATCACACCGGAGCACTTATATATCTATATCTAAATTATATTGGGGACGGTAGACGTTGAGTTGACTGGCCAAAAGCAAAAGAACTTGAGGAACGAGCGAACTCGTAAATAATCCCTGTTTATAGGTAACGCTATACGCATATCTGACGGTGATGCATTTTTTCAGCGTTACCTTCGCCTTCAGCAGGCCAGAAAAGCGATGCGCTTTTGTTACATTTTTTTATACTGTGATGATAAGCTTAAAAAAGTGATCAGATTTGGTGGGATGATGTCTTCGTATACAATAGAGGAAATGCTTTTGTGACACAATAAATGGCTCATTGAAAATGAGAATAATGTAATTTATTTTGTCAAGCCCCTCTCCTTTTTTCCACCATTGTCACATTTTTTGGAGATGAAAACGAAAGGAGTTGTTGAGCTTTGGTGGGGGATATAAATTGTTGAAGGATTTATTACGTAGCTGAAAGCTAGTATAGCGATTAGTGGTGGTGTCTGTCCGTACGCACGATAACTTTCGAACGCGTGTACCAATTTCGTTCAAATTTGGTATGTAGGTATAAATAGTTTAAAGTAAGAACGGTATTGCATTTGGAGGGAATCCGACCACTGAAAGGGGGTCAAAGGTCAAGGTCATTATTTTTTATATTACAATGTATATTGAGTGGGGTATCAAAAGAAAGCATTTTAACTGGTGAGTTCAACAAGCTATGTTTAGTTTGTGTAGGTATCATAGTCACTGAAAAATCCCTGCTTATATTATTGATAATTTATTTTTTCGTAATTTTATGCATTTAATTTGTTGTAAAATTGTCGTTATTATTTCTGTCACAGTACGTTTTCTTTCAGCTACGTTATTCTATTAATTATGATCAATTTATTTCATTTTATTTCCTATTATAATGTTAATATGGGCATTTTGGGTAATTAGGGAGGGAGGGATTTGACAATGGTGACAATTATTCATTGAAATGGCAGACATTGAACTTGTCGATAGGGACGGATGTAGATGAGGATCTTGCGTAACCAAGCCGTAACAGCCTTTATCACTTAATCATTTGATTTTGCCGAACAACTGGCCCAACCATCTGTGGATCTAAATCATTTCATCTACTAAATTTACTTTTTGTGTACATTTAACTTTAACTAAACTTTGGTTCTGCAAGTATCTACTTTCCACACACACTTGGTTTTTTAATGTGGAATTACTGTTGAACTTAATGCTTACGATTATATTTGATCTCAAAGTGGAATTACCTATTCGAAATAAATAATTAATTGTGCCTGCAAATTAATAAGTAATGCTTCTCATGATAAGTAATTAAATGTGTAAAAGTTTATTGGGCAAAACTATTGAGTAACGTAATATTTCATACTAGATTTCAATCAGTTCCGATTTCTGATCTGGGGCAAATAGAGATTGTGAATGAAAAACCTGAAGTCTGTCAAGTGGAAAAGCTATTTGGGTAATAGTTACAGTGCCTATTGAAAATTACTACATAAATGCATATTATTGTATTGAGCCTCCTTAGTAAATTTAAAGCATAGAAGGAAACCATACGACTGAAAATGCCTTCATTGGTTGGTGAGGAAAGAAGAATTGACTTGAGTGCGTGCATCTTCATCATTTCAAATTCCATTTTATTTAACCACTAACTAAAATCAATTTAAAAAAGGTGGTACTGTAGTTATTAATTATTATATAGACGGTCGGTCAAAATTAAGTTTACTTATTAAATACTATATATAATAAGAAATTATAGAGCTTTGGCGTTCAATTTTCTATCTTCATTTTATATTAAACAGCTATCTCACGATGTAAGCAATTTAAGAGATAAAGTGTTTTGATTCTTGATCAGCATTACCCTTGGCTTGGCTCTATGAAGTCAGACGAAGGATGTTTTGAGCAAAGTAACTTTCTCCAACTTCAGTCCATTCAATGCAATGCTTTCCTAGCATATTGGATTACCCGGCTGTTCTGATTTTTATAAGGTGGTCCTAACACATTATGATTTGTATTCTTGCAATTATTGCATCATAGTCATAAGTAAAGTCTTTCAAAAAATAATATTTGCAATAAAAACGATTGATAAATTTTTATTGCAACTTGAATTGCATTTATTCAATTTTAAGTAAAAATACTTCGTACTAATACAATAAAATGATTGTAATTACAATGACGTACCTGTAAGGTTTTTGAACTATAATAATAGGTATTATAATAGTAATAGTAATAATAATAGTAATATTCAAATATTTGTTGAAAATTCAAATT